>VOMN01072248.1:0-12659 GCA_014899125.1 Orchestia grillus | reverse complement strand
GTCCGACACTCCAGGCGCTGCCAAACGACGCTCGCTTCAGGGTCCCGAGTATTCCTTGCATTCGCCACAGAAAGAACACACTAGACGTGAAAGATTCAGCATTAGCCAACGCGCAAATGAGAAACATTTTAACTCAACATTGTAGCTCAGGCAACACGAAATAGAGATCGGGTTCACGCGAAAATTAAAATGAAGGAAATTAATATTGTTTTGGCAATGTTTACTTTTTCTCACCTGTGAGGAAAGCTCTCGGGTCACATGTGTCATAATGAGTGATTACTATTAAAAAACTCACATAGACATCACCCGTATCCTGAAGCTGCGCATGCGCATGGCATCGACTTTGAACAGAGTCTTTCCCCGAACAGCATTGGGCAGCAGCAAGCGCTGAGTTTCAGACCCCACCTAGTCCTACCTGCCACAGAATAACAAAGAGCAACAGTACGACGCTCGCCAGCGAGAATGAACCAACCCCACAGTACCCCTGAATTAAGCAGGGAATAAATTCTAAGAGTACAATCGCACCAGCAGACGAGCGTTACCTGGTAAGTTAGTAGACTTGCTGAAGGAGACAACCACAATCAACCCTGTCCCCCTCTCCCCCGCCCCCGAAGTCCTTGGAAGGCCCTTTTGAGGTTCTGGCGCTTCGAAGGCCACGAACATGCGAGCTGCAGCTCCGGGTTCTGCTCCTCGTGCAGCGCTCAGCGCAGGTGCAGCGGGCAACCATTGGAAGGCGGTCACGTACGGCGGTCAGGTACAACCTCATCAATTTAATCACAAAATATTGAATATAACGAACGTAGAATATCGTTCTGTGGGTCAGTAAGCGAGTCTTGACTGCCCCAAGTGCGGAACATATTTTAAGGCTTCCCACGTGATCCATACTGCTCTTCTGCTTTCGTTTTTGTAGCTTTCCGAGACGTGGAACTAATGTGTTACTGCCCCTCAAGCAAATCCAACGGTTACAAAATAAGAAAGTGTGATGTTCTAAGCTGTACGCTCTGGTTCTCAATATATGAACTCGTGTTCACACACGTCTCAAGTCTCTCAATGATATTTACCACACAGACATATGTCCTTTGTGAATTATAAATTTTCAATACTATTGCAAATCTATTCATGTACTTTCCTCGAGTCCAAGCTTTGTCGATGGGTTTACATGATTTTCTACACGGGTTGTTTCTTCTCGAGCGACATTTTTGTACTCGAATTTCTTCTTTTAAATATATAAAAAAGAAACTTCAAATCGTCCAAAAATCACACATTCGGGAATAAATTCAGTTGCCCGCGTAGAACACAAAACTGAGGGCGCAAGAAGGACGGCAACACCAGGATTGGGCACATCAGGGCGCCGCACAGACAGTCCGGCACAACGAGACACAACACAGGCTGTATTGGGCACATCAGGGCGCCGCACAAACAGTCCGGCACAACGAGACACAACACAGGCTGTATTGGGCACATCAGGGCGCCGCACAAACAGTCCGGCACAACGAGACACAACACAGGCTGTATTCACACGATTACGCGCGGCACAGGCGCTAGACGACATATTAAAGAGCTAATCAGGCTCAACCTGAAAAAAGAGGATATGGCTGAAATACAACCTTGAGTAATAGGATAAACCTTGACACATCACGGTACAAGTCCTAAAATGGGCTGCACTAAGGACAGCTCAGGTACAAGTGGCACGTCACGGTACAAGTCCTAAAATGGGCTGCACTAAGGACAGCTCAGGTACAATCGGGCACAATCAATGCAACTCGCGCCCAATGACGACTCAATGGAGCGGCCGCAGCTCGACGACGCGGGGCCTCTGGGCGCCCTCACTCCGAGGGCCATTTGGCGCTCGGTCTGTGAATGGCGGGCGCGGAGTGTTGAATGCTGCAGCTCCCAGAGGCACTCACTCCCTCGCAGAATGGGGCGTCTGCAGCCACGCAGCAGTCGGACAACGAGGAAATATTGAAGCGCACGTGCAACTGGGTCCCAAAGACTGAATTTGTTCAAAAGAATTACGGCTCAAGAGCCAATTAAGTTCACTCTCCTGGCTCCTCAAATTAGGAGAACGGCGACATAAATAATAACAATTTTTTTACAGTTGTCGAAATAAGAATAGAATGTACCAAGAGACTATGATAAATCAATACAATATTGCACGATTCTAGTAATGGAGTGAAGGTTTTATCGTAGCATGCACACATCTTCAACCACGTACAAGACATAAAATAATTTTGAATTTCAACTTGTTTTTTCTCTATCAGCTTTGGATCAGCAGCAAAATGGAAATGAGCAGAGCGTCGCAGCGGCGCCCGCACCTGCGCTCTCCTTCCTCATTTCCTTCTCCGTCACATGCCATGTTCTGTGTGGATGTCATCATCTTCACTTAAAATGGTTGTGACTTTCACCATTCATATTTACTACGGCTTCAGGAATGAATGGGAGCACAAATAAATAAATGCTCTGAAAACTGGCGCTTCCGTATTCTTACCCAATCTGCTACAATTAAGTTTTATATCACTGTCATGCATATTCCAAAAATAGACATGTGTCCTTCAGAAGGAACTTAGTAAAATGTTAAAGGTACAAGTCCTAAATAGAAAATCGTAGCCAATCTATTGATAATTTAGCCAGCATATGCCATTTCAAACTGTCGAAGGCTGAGTACAGAACTTAAGCTGCCAGCAGCTACAGACGAAGGCTGAGTGGAGAACTCAGGCTGCCAGCAGCTACAGACGAAGGCTGAGTGGAGAACTCAGGCTGCCAGCAGCTACAGACAAAGGCTGAGTGGAGAACTCAGGCTGCCAGCAGCAACTTTTCATATAGAGTGAAATAAAAGAGCACGTGTGTCCCACACTTCCATGCTGCTACATGTATACCATGTTAATACGTGTCTCGATACGAGCTGTGCGTAAACTTCAGGTGTTGTCAGTACTGCACCACTATGAATCTCCTACTTTGAAAGTTTGTGCTTTCCAGCACATCTAAATTCATCTAAATTCATCCTGTTCTGACCCCGCAATCCTGGGGACTTTCATTTGAGTTGATTTTCAAATAGGTAAAATGATGTAATCATGACAACATTATTTCGAGTACATTAAAAGATGTCATTTTAATTTTTTTAAAGAAAATGAAGATACGAAAATAATTTTTTGCATTATCAACACATTTTTGGAGTAGACTCTTCTCTGGGGGAATAAGAGCATTAGAACTTCCAAATTTATATCCCAATCCCGCAGTGTTCTCTTGTTAGTCAGCCCTAACTGAAGGGGCAGTGGTGGCAGCGCACGAACTGGTGACCAACTTCTTGCTAGGGAGAGTCCACTCGCATGCTGGAAGATAATGTCAGGGCAGGCCGTGCCTCACCTCACCCAGCCCACTCTAGAGTAAAATAGGACGTATTTCTTTTTGCCCAAGTAGGAATAACATCGATATTAAAGCGTAGTCAGGATTCGAAGTCTTCGTGATGAGTAGTAGAAAATGTTTTCTTTTAAAACACAATTGCTATGCAGAGGCTTTTCCGTGACAGGATTGGCTTCCTTCAACCTGTACTGAAATCCAGTCATGAAAAGAATGTACTCTTGTACTCCTTGTTAAGTAAATGTACTACGTTTATCTTTAAACTCTTGTTGACTTTTACTAGTTTGTCTAAGAAGCCGTCAAACGCCAGTATTCTAAAATCCTTCACTCGCTATGCTGAGTTTCTTTGTCAAAAAATAATCCTTACCTTCAATACATTCACCTCGATCGCCTCAAATCATTTTTACATGAGCCGTTACAGCCATAAACTGTTTGTCGAACGACAAACACAGTTCAACTGTTACATACTGCTGAAGATATATCTTGACAACCACTTATACGTGATCGAAAAATTTAACTCGAATATATTTATGTAATGCCTAAATTACCTTTTTCACACTAACACGAGAGGTACCGTCATAAAAAATACCAGAAACAGCATGCAGCTCACTACTTACAGCGATCGTGTTATCTTGCTTACTACGTTCGGCAACGCGACACCTTCAAGATAATTTTCACATTTGTTACAGGACTCTAATCAGCATGTCAACGTCTCCATTCAAGTTTCTACTCCGATCGTATGCTATGACCAAGCCGAACATAGATTTTTTCGTCATCATTTCGTTGTCCCTGCAGTGCCATCCCTAGCTTCACTGGCTTTAGAGCTGCATTGACGTCGTTGCCTTCCCTCCATTTACATCTTTAACTTAGACATGGAAAGAAAAATTATTTATTTGAATGAAGGGAATACTGTGAGAGTAGTAGCTTACACTCTATGAACTGTCTGCGTATTCATCCAGGTATTGAACGGAACAATAAGAATTTTAAACCAAATTATAATTTCTCATGTCCACAATTCTCAACAGTGGCCCTGACAGAGTTAAGAAGTTTCTAAAACACTCTAGCACAAAACAGTCTTTTTCTGACTGATCAGTTGCAAATTTTTCCAGCGTTGGCAGTGGTCGATCGTTATAGCAGCTATGATCGAGGTTGCAGCATTTGATTCAAGGAAGAAATAAAGAAGGGGTAACATTCCAATTAGGCATGCATTGCTAGAAACTGTCATTAGTGACCGAGTTGAATCAAACTACCTTCGAACGAGGCTTCACAATACATTGTGTACGACGTCAGCTTCTAGGAGACGTTTTAAACATTTGAAGAATTGAACAAAGCCATATTAAAACAAATTAACGTTGCATAGAACAACGTTTAGTTTGAATGACCATGTGAGGCGGTATTACACGCGCCAAAGAAGCTCCTACATGAAATCAGCGCTGGGTATACTGCATGAGGTCAAAGTATTTAGAACCCATTACAAAGAACCAGGAACCAACAAAGAGAGAACGATTCATATTACTTCACATCAGAGCACATAGACTTTTAAGTTTTCAATCTAGTAAGATTCCTTAGGGTGAACTGGGCAACTCGTTCACTACTTACGTTACATACGTACATCCAGAGATCAGCGCCTACAGGGTCTCGAACGTGCCCGTCGCTGAACTGCAAATCTGATCGCGAAATTAGTGTTTCGTGCAAGGTACATAAATCGAGTCTTCCATTCCTTATCAGACATCCCTCTTTGTCATCCTTCGACGAGTTTGTCTCGCCGTAGACATAGTAAGCGAGGAAGAGTGTGATCGACATCCCTGGCCAAGAACTGTGCTTCGAGAACCGATTTAAGCTATCACGACATAGCACTCGCTGCGTTAAAAGACCGTTGTTAAACAGGAAACGCAATCATTTGATCATTAAAGCGTGTGTATTCTGAACAAAACTAGGGGATACCCCGTAGGAACAGCCTTGAAGCGGCCATTTACAAGAGCCGCGCCACAGACCAGCAGCGCTCGCACCACAACCACGAAGGCGCGCACGCGGTGTGTCCTTGGTAACAGGATGCTCCTGCAGGGAGGCTGCTGCTCGCTCTACGGGCACCGCACCGAGTCCCTCTTGCAGCCTCAACATCCCATTGAGTGCATCATAGCTTGCTGCGAACGTGCTTTAAAATACGGTAAGCGACCCCAAACTCTCCCTGAGAACAATGTGTGCTGTGCATCAAGTATGATATCCTAAACAATATGGAGAGCACTTGAAGCGCTAATCTGACGTGAACAACGCTGGATATTCACACACGACATTTAGTGTTCATTGCGGGTAGATGGTTGGCAGCAGGAAGGGATGCTGGAATATGCAACCGCACTCCACACAAATGTGCCCACACGGGAACACCAAGCTTGCGCCTGCTCCATCTGTGCATGTGGCGTAAGCAGGCAGTAGCTGCTGGGATAACCGTAATAAAACGAGAAACAGCCGCAAACGGCCCTTCATTTATATGACACATGTGTGTAGCTGCAACGAGAATTTATAGAAGCACTGCTCATAGGTCCATAAGCTGTATCGTAGTGCGCAAGTGCCTCTACAGGAAAGCATGATCTCAAATGAATCAAGTACGATGGCAGGTATTTATGTTATGCTTCTTAAATATTTCTTGAAAATCTGTTCCGTTTGGCGATACTTACGACGACCAGTTGCAGTCAGCTTTAGAAAGCAAATACTTAAGTTTTAAGCTGCATCTCAACGTTGTAGGTAGTTGCTAGAGACACACGACGGCAGCTGGGAAATAGAAGAATTAACTTGGCAGTACCATTGAGCGATCTCCCACCCTGTAAGAGCGGCCCCATCATAGCACGACCAGGACAAGGGGCGGCAGAAGCCACGCACAAAACCGTACAAGTAGCGCGTACAGACGACAGCACATGAGGGCTTCTGACGCCATGTAGCTCACACGGCGCGGCAGGTCCTCCTCCCCACACAGCCAAGTTCTCACGGTATGTCTTACAAGACCAGACGCTTCGTGGCAACACAACGCTCTTATGGCCGCGCCATTAACGAGCTCTGCCAACCTGCACTCACACAGAAGACGTGTGGGATCCCGCAGAGACAAACGGCCTACGAGTGGACAGTGACGGCCTGCAGGCCTGCCATGGGGATATTGAGTCATCACAATCCTTGTCCAATTCCTTGGAAGAAATTCGGGTACTCTGGTCCACTTGCACTCCGTCACTTTCGACTCGATAACTCTTTATTCACCTTTAATTCAGGTCATTATTCTTCCGCTAACATGCATTCAGCAACTACGTAAGCCTGGAGGTTTTATAGCTGAAAAGATTCCGTAAGGAGACCAATTTGATCTACCAGTATAATAGACAAAATTAAACTTACACATTTACCATTCATATTATGTAGCTCTGGTACACTGATCGTAAACTACTGCGATATTCTGAGCACAGCATCAATACGGCAGCGAGACCAAGGCAGAATGCCTCTGTGTGGCACGCACTACGTAGGGACTTGAGCTATAAGTCGCTGTGCACCTCACACCACGTTGTGACCTGATTTACACACCGCTGTGCACCTCACACCACGTTGTGACCTGAGTTACACANGCCACTCTGCGCCATGTGTCACCAGGAGGCCACACTGCGCCATGTGTCACCAGGAGGCCACTCTGCGCCATGTGTCACCATTCAATGGTAAAGCGCCTCTCGTTGCGCTCGTTAAGGGCTGCAGCAGCAGCAGCAAGGCTGCCACCCAACATTTCCTACAAGAACACCAAAATAAAGAACATAAACACTGTGCGAAAGTCAAGCAAATAATTTCAGGATAGAATTTCGAACAGTGACTGAATTAGAAAGACTCGTAATAGCTAAAGAAATGATTGCATCATCGTAACGGCAGTAACTTTGTTGGGAGATGCAGAGCGATGCATGCTAAACTTTATAGTTCCGAGTTGTCCAGTGCCAAGTTAGGGTTTAAGCGACAAACTCGTGCGAGGGCTAGGTTACACTAAATCCAAATGCAATCAAGACTGACACGCACCATCTTCGATTAAAGACAAAAATGGAAAAGTCAAACTCATTTTTATTTGATAGTGGTGATTTTTACACGTAAATATTCGTCCTTATGTTTGGATGCGTTACGCCTCCCAGCAGCGGGTCGGCGTCAAGAGAACATCAGCACAAAGTTAGCGGTGACCGAGGGATGCCCAGCCGGAAGCGAGGCCGCGCTCCCTCACTGGGGCCAGAACCTCCTGTGCGCCTGGAGCTCGAGTGCACTACCTGTGCAGGCAACCTAAATGGAGCTACAAGAGGCTGAAAAGTACACTGTATTCCTCTGCTTGCGAGGCGCACGGGCTTGTACTAGTACTCAATTAACAGACGAATCTTGTTGCCTTATCTTGAGCTCTCCAGAAGCGCCGAGAGGCGCAGGCGACAGCGCCAGTGGAATTGATCTCTGCAGCGGCCTGAGGAAGGGCGCCACAGGAAACCATGTTCGCAGGAAACTGGTCGGGTTACTTAAATTTACTTTTTACTTTCATTAATTACATTAAGCATTCGTCTCTATTCAAAATTGCTTCATGGTACATGTATCGACTGCGTTTTTTAAAATAACGTAAGGACCCATTAAATTTGAAGGGTTGGAAGTACTTCACTGATTATGCATATACATGTACATCAATAAAAAAAGTGAAATTCTAGTTAGAATGGATAATTATAAAAAACTATACTATACTATATTGCATTTTTGAAACAGTGTATAGATAATTCGTGAAAATTAAACTCCCTATTTATGATTTCTTTCTTTGGAATGGCCACAAAACCCCATTGTGATTATGCGAGAAAAATCTTGGATTCCAAAAATGCACAATTATATTCACGAGCTACCAGAGATTTAACATTTTTGAGCGTGAATACCAAATGCTTAAAGAATCAATAGAGATATCATACAAACAATTGTTTGCCGTAAACTAACTTCGAAGTCTCTGTAGAGTATAAATTATGTGCACTATAACCATGCTTATTGCCAATAATTCAGTCATGCCAGAGCCCAGAACGCAGCTCGTAGGGGCCGCCAAATGAGGGACCGAGCGTCGCTCACCATTGGGCAGGCGAACGCAGCCGGAGACTTGCTCTTATTGTGACTATCATTAAAGTTAGTTTACAGCTCCGTAGCCACTCCAAGGCAATCTCAAGGCAGCAAAAAGAAGGGATCATTTAGTAAGGACTTTAGAAAACGTGGAATCTATGTACAGCTGCGTTCCCACACAATATCCCCTGCGCATAGAAACAGCAAGTTAAGAAAGAAGAGAAAGAAAATATAAAGAATAATCAGCAAAGAAAGCCTTACAATGGAAAAAAAAGCGGGCACGAAAGATATAAGTCCCGAAAGTCTAGCTACTGCTTAGGTAACCTAACAATGTTCCCCGTGGGGATACTAGCCCCCTTCCAGCAGTAGTCCCCTGATGAGTAATTGCGGTCGATTTTCCATTCGAAAATCCGCTACTTATTATGTTGCTCATAATTCAGACTCAGACGATAACTCATTAAAACATTATTGCTTAGCTGGTTCCATTTGTGAATTATTAAATCAATGTGTCGTTTTGCAAAAAAGAGTGCGGCAATAATACCAGCAGACCTTTGGACACAAAGGCCAACGCTAATTATAATTAACATTTTTCAGTTATAAGGACACTTCCCAAGCTTGGATGATAAGGGCATAGATACACAAATATGCAGTTTTTAAAAAAGTGTGTCCTTAAAGGTATTTAAAGACAATAATATGTTTTCTTTCTGTAAAATGAACAGCGTCTGTAATACGTTAATATGAAGAGGCGATTTTTACTAGTTTTATAGGCTTCCAATTCATGGTTGCAACATGGAAGGCGCTTTGAAAAAAGGGCATATAACCACACAAAATTAGATACTTACTCTATTCAAAATTCATATGGAACATATTAAAATTTTGTCTGTATCTAACAATGAAACTTATTCTGCTATTTTTCTACAAATCCAATGCAGAATTAATTTTAATCGGCATGTTAAGAATAGGTTCTAGCATCTAATGCGACAAAATCAAACTTTCAGCCCACGAAACGTTTGCCTCCATTGTCGCCAATCCAATGCAAAAGATCGATTTTTGTAGGTTCTTCGTCGATCTTCTAAACGCATAACACTGATAGAATATTTTAGTATATTCTAGGAAACTGCTTCATCCATGAAACTTACCCCGTTTTTTAAGATCTTTGCGTAAATGTTTACAAATTTTCTAAATCATATTGAATTAATTTTCGCATTCAACTGGTTCTTCATTTTGTAAGTCGTTGGTGTGTCCCTCATTGTTACAGTTCACCACGTGTTAAAACTCAAAATCTTTGTCATCATTTTAATAAAATCCACATCCAACACTAAAAGTTACGTCACAGGGAATACTACATTATCGTCAGGCTGAAAAACCATCACCGAAGAAGTTTAATCTCATTTATAAATGTAATTATATTCCTTCAGTATCATTGCCGTCTAATGACGATGATGGATACTTTGGAACATGTTTTTTTCAGTTAGCTTCAGTTGTTATTTAAATGCTTACTTCAGAACTTGAGAGTTTCAACTTATAAAAAGTGAGCTAGTACCTTCCGCATGGCAGTAGGGAAATCAGTTTCTGTTTCATGCGACAGATCGGTTGGTCCACAAGCGCTACAAAGCAACTAAAATTTCAAGATTTCAACGTTTAATCGCAATGCATGTACTCATCACCGAACAAAATCTAATTATAACTGCGGTCGGAAAATAGAACACTTCAGGCGGCTTTAATACATTTTACTCGGTTAATTAATGAAATAAAAAGATTTTCGAGCAGAGAAGTAAACCTCAGTGGCTCGTAAAATGCGGTCATTTTGTCCAGTAAAATCAATGGCTTTATTTTACGTAGCTGTGGCAGCTTATTGAAATTATTGTGTAGAGCCCGTGACACATCGTCCTGTGGTCAGACCACGTGACGTGATCAGCATCATTCTTCCCTTTAAGATCGAGCACTCAACTACGTTATAGATAGCATCTCTCTTCAATGAGCATTCCAGGACGGATAACATGATAGACTATTTGAAATGTTAGTGAATAAACAGCGCAGGGACGGCAGCAGGTTCCATCAATATGCCATAATCAACATGTTCAGTGTACACTTTCAGTTATGACGAAAAAAATACCCTGTAATTTACGAATAAGAAAAATACCTCATTTCTTGCAATGAGCAAACATTTAAGCCTTCTGTGAAACGTCGCCACCTACAGCAGATCTAGGAGACAAAATATTTACTTGTAATCTTAGGTAAAATTAACAGACGTAAACACCTCAAATTGAGCCATAAAGAGAGTATTGTATTTTTTTACTGGGCTTCAAAGATGAAAGCTAAGCTGCTTTCGAATTTCAAGTCTTTTGTGCCCAGTGTGCATAGAATTGTTGAGAATAAAAGAGAGTATGAGTAGACCTCAAGCACAGCAAGGGTACGATGGACAACGCGGATAGCAGTCGTCTCTTGACACGAGCATGTTATTAGACATAATCCACTGCTAGGGACTAGCATTTTGTTTCTGGTGACTTCAGCTCAAGTACCGCCTAGTGAGTCAATTCATTACAGTGTCACGTAGCTTCATTCGCAGTATAGTATAATTACTTGATGCTTACAATCTTAAACAATTTCCGATTAACAAGTTATAAAAAATCATTGGGGACTTGATGTGGAAATTTTTGTCCAGTAATTATAATTCAGCTTGACCTATTAAACTAAGCACAACACACCATGTGTTTCCAACCAGAAATTAATAAGCGGGTTAGGTATCAATTCCTTGGTGTCACATCATGCGCCCAAAACTAGTCAAATCACGGACTTGAACACCACACAATCCTGAACACTGAGTTGAGGATGTTCGGGAAAATTCTGATGTTAAGAAAATGCTTCTCCATACTTCTCCCGAGCAGTAAACTACTGTCGTTAAATATTGAACCATAAGAATGAAGAAAGCATTCTCGAACAGAGCCTACAAATGATTTCTTCGTAGAGTGCTGGGAAATTACGGACAGTCACAAAGTTTTTCGAAAAAGGGACAAACAGCAACAACGAAGATGACCAGTAAAAAGCAGCATTGTCTCCGCAAGATTTATTGCCCCTCCAGGAGACGAGTGTTACAGCCTCGTTGAGAGAAATACGGCAAAGACAGTTCCATGAATGACAGAAATTACGGCGAAGGTAAAAATTTCCGTCGTCGGGCTCTCAATGTCAAAAATAGGAAAACTAAATAAAACAATAAAAATACTTTAGAGCATATCTTTCCTAGCCCACGTCCAGAATCAATAGGATTATGTCTAATCCATGCTGTTCTTACAAGTTTGTTTCATGATCAAACTCTCAACTCAAACTTGTATAAAACAGTATTACAGCCAAGACAGAATGAGAAAATGCTTACAAATTTAACAATACTTGTATGCAGTAAAAGCCAAAAAAAATACATGACAGTAATCTGTGAAGTTATTGCGAAAAATTCGCAATTTGATAATAAAATGGCATGAAAATGGATGACGAATAACAAACGCATTTGATATGCAAGAAATATCCTGAAAATGAAAATACGGTACTGTCATTAAGTACACGTTGCAATATCCATTTGACAATAAATATTTAAACATACAACTAAGAAAATCCTAAGTGAAGCTCTACTATCAAATTACAGACAATTGCTGGCTCCCTCAATGAATGAGCGTGAAGTACAAATCTTATTGACTTAAGGAAACTACAAAAAACGTCCATATTACGGCATCTAGAAAGAATGTAATATGGGAACATAAATAAAATGGCGCATTTTTTCCACTTTAGCGGACGATGCGCGACGCCTCGATAAGAAGTAGAGAGAAGGTCTGTGCAGCGAAATGAGGGATGGTAAACAATTGTGCTTTGTTTAGCTTTTGCTAAACAGCGTCGGCGCTGTGAAAATATCTCGAGCTGCGGTGACGTCCTGCTCGTCGGGACCGCAATTCCGGGAACAAGGAACGCTTCAGCTCGCAACTCACACAAAAGGGACGAGACGACGGGAAATTACGCAGTGCATACGACCACCAAAATCTATTATCGTTCAAGCCTCAATTGGCAAACGATACTTGAACTTTGACGTAAAAGTAGCGAGACTATGGAAAATTATCAAAGGAATTCGACGACCAAGAATTATTGAGTCTGGAGTTCGTGTTCCGTACGAATATCTTGAAAATGTTTGGGCTTTGATGCCCTGGCCACACTGGGGTGCCGCCGGTTTGTGAGCA
>VOMN01072244.1:0-12429 GCA_014899125.1 Orchestia grillus | reverse complement strand
TAGGCTCATTAGGAATTAAGAATTGAAAAATCGCGACATTCATGAGCATCTCGGGATTGGAAAATTACAGTAAGGAAATAACTTTATACCGGGGGGATTTCAGCACAAATAAATTACTAAGCACAAAATTACATACTGAATTAGTTATACTATGCTGCCATTAGGCATTAAATTAGAAAAAAGTACAAAAAAAAGAACGCATGCATGTATGAAGTTAGAGTAACACAATTTTACTTTGAAATTTTCAAGATTTCACGAATGAATGTGATCATTCGAAATTTAAAAATCATATGCCAAGCACTTGGCACGTAAGTATCACGTTCACTCGTAAAGAAAAAACAGCCTAATTAAATTTCGTTAGTTCTTTTGAACGAATTCTTAGCTCTTTCTCTATCACTTTACACTCAGGAATCAAGTTGAAATTAATGCTCTAAGTAACGTACCTTTAATTAAGTGTTGCGTGATGGTGTAGCTAAGGGGTGTCGCCAGCTTCTTGCCTCAGGGTATGAATTGCGCATCTGTAAGACGTCGCCAAAATAGGATCCGTCCTCGTACGCTGTGACAACGCAGCTCCCGTACATCGTTGTCTGGCACAGATCGCGTCTCCCTTGCAGCCTCGATGGAGCTAATTCCTCTTTTTTCCTTCTTTTGGACAATAGCGCGCCCTCATGCGTCTCCGTGGAATTTGCTGAGCGCGCATTTTTCTAGCTGAAATGGGGCTGGGTTCGTAATCTGAGGTGCTTGTTTGACTTTGCCCTTGTCACAGGGTAATTTTTACCGTTGAGGAAAATTTCTGAGTAAATCCGATGAAGGGGACCCTGATTAGTAGTTCAATTATCTTCGGCGGATGCTATTTCGGATGTTAATGCTGATTTATTTAAAAAATCAGTCGGGCTCAATTGTGTGGTATGGCCTTATTGGGATTTTGGATTCTCTTTAATCAATTAACCTGAGGGACCCCAAGGGGGTTCAAAGGACACAATACAGAGAAGAATGGGGATTATTTCGTGAAGATAATTTTCAACATCGGAATCAGGAGCTTAGCAGGACATACCGTTCTAACTTCAGCAGGGTGTGAATGAAGTGCAAGTTTTTTTCAATTTATTATAACAACGACCTGAACTGGTTATGCTACCAATCGGATGTTATGTCAGATTCCATGTTGCCCAATTAAGACAGCGCGGATGCCTCAGGGCCTCCTGCCTCGGACAACCGTTCTGTTCTGTGGCTGCTCTTGATCTGATCTTCCTCTGACGGTATTTGTCGAGGGTGAGAGATACATCCGGCGGTTGCATACCTAAATTGATCATAAGTTCAAATATTTATTCCATTATCAGAAGCTGGGAATCAGTAGTTTGCCAAAACGAGACAGCAGATTCAGCGTTTAGATATAGACACCCGCTCAGGGATTTTAGCTCGAGCGCTGTTTATCTGACCGTTCAGCACATTCTTTTATTCTGAGATAGACGCTAGGCTCAGCAGTGGGAAAATTTAATTGCTTCGAATGTTGATCCGCCCAGCGATAGGATCGGGTGTTTGAACTTTACGGACGGACGCAATTACTCTACTGAAACACATACAACGTTTAGCTAGTGTATTTCTTGCTAACTGCATATTTTAAAAAAATGTACAAACAAATCACGCAAATAGATGAGAAAAATCAAATTGATCAACTGAACAAAACTAAGAACGAAACAAACTTAACAAAAGCTAAATAATTTATTCTGAAAACCCGACTGAACTTGGCTTGTTTGAGCTGCAGATCCCGAACACAATTCGTTTTTTATGGTTGGTATAGTGAATAAGATATAGAACTGGTATACCTGAAAAATTAAAAATACGGGCAAGGTTAAGAGGGCTAATTCCATAACGGGTAGTTTCCTCTATTAATGATTTGCACCGATTTTTGTCTAACGTACTGTAATAAAATAAAAATACTAATACACTCTGCGATAGGTTGAATCAGAAAATAAGTTATGGTGCACACGACTACAACATTTTCATGAATTTTGGTCGTATTTAGGGAAGTACTTCAAGTAATTATGCCTGCCACGACGTTAGCGCCGCGCATTTTAATGATCTTCAAAAACTATCCATTGCCGAGTAATGAAACATGTAGGGGCTTTTAACTATACAAATAAATAAAGGCACACATCGTTTTGAATTTCTGTACAAGACCATAAAGAAATATACAATCATTATTAGAGGAACATTTTATTGCAAACTATTCATGCTGAACAGGTTCTCATAACTTATCACCAATTGCACCCCCATTTCTTTCTGCTGAATTTCATCCGTTAAACACATCGAAATTCTTAGCTAGGCTCATACGAACATCGTGTGTAATTCTAGGCCAAAAATTCCAGCTCGTGTACACTTTTCGGATTTCCCCGCAGGAACGCTGAGCTTCGGCTTTTGCAACCAACTGGCGCTTCGGTACGTTTGCTTTAAATCTATGCAGCAAAACGAAGACACACGGATCAACAGAATACCGTCGTAGAGACTGACATATTATAGCATGTTGCAATGCGGATTTTATTCGTGGAAATCAAATGTTGTTTCTTAAGTACTTTTTCTGCAGAAAAATAGAAAATTACCTGTATTCATATGTAACAATGCTTTTGATTTATACATGTATTATATTTATCACTGTTATTGAATTTGGCATAATAAAATCGAGAATTCCCTTACCTGGCTCTAACGCAAAGTTCTAGCATTAAATTTTTTCCTTTGATGAATTACAAAGAAATGAGAAATTATGATTTTTCACCCGGGGACCAGACTAAGGTGCAATTTGATTACAAAATACATTAGACGCTAAGTATAAAATAAAGGAACACAACATCGGACCAAATACTGGAAATCTAGCATAGCGTGGCTGCCCAGACACGTTGCGCAGCGTCTGGCGGTTCCTGGCTCTCTCAACCTCAGAAATGAGAGAAGCGGCGCTAACTGAGACCCCACACGCCTCGCACCCGCACCGTCGGTGTACGGCCAGTGTCGCTTCTGAGGGTCCGAACCTGAATCAGAGTCTGAGTCCGAATATGAATCGGAGCCAGGGCATGAGTCGGAATGCAATAAAATGTGAAAAAAAATTACTAACTCATCAAAATGAAGATGGTACGGCTATGCAGACTGGGTAGGAAGCTCAACTATAACTTCAGTCTAGTTTCTCATCAGTCAATTATCTCCCAAGAATCTTAACTTTAATATCAAGGCATAACATTTCATACACCATCTTCAACTTCAATATTTTTGCTGATGTTGAGCACTTTACTTCAAGTTGCTACATCCGGAGCTGATTAACAAGCGCGAATAGTTTAAACCATGATGTTATGCATGAAAATTTGTACAGTCACAGATTGGATGAAGCAGGTTAGAAGTAAAGAGATTGAGAGTGAAACTGTATTGATATAATCATCTGGCATAGATTCACGATCCATCAAGCCGCTCTCAAGTACAGTTCACACATTCCTCTACCAGCAAGGGTTACCAACGATTATTGTTTGTTTTTCGTGCTCACGGAGTTGGAATCAAAAACCTTATAAAAATTTGTAACTTACATCTGTCTGCTCGTATCTTACTATGTTAGTTGATTTAATCGGGTGTTGAAATTCTGTCTCTAAAATAACGATAATTTGTTCACCATCAGTACATTTGTTTACTATCAAGTGTCGCCCGCTCAGTACAGCAACCGGTGTCCCTGTGCACAACTAAATCTTATGTTACAGAAGAAAAATAAACCGAAAACTTCTCCGAAAATAGAATATTTTGAACGTTTTCTCAAGTAAAAGACTAATATACTTTACTAATTTAGCTGCATCACAAGCTGATTTTACAAACAGCCACCGAGTGTGGCTTTAAGAAATACATTAATTCTTAGTTGTTTCAATAGAAGTAAAACTAATTGTATCAAACTTGCAATGAGATTAAATAAGTGATGAATAAGTTGCTGCAAATAATTTATACACAGATAATTAAAAACAGTGCTGTCTTGACTTATGTTCAACTTTTAACTCTCGGGTATGAGAACATAACATGCAAAGACCTCAAGACTACAGAGAAACCGTCTTATAGAGCTAAATTCCTCACTATAATATAATTTTTCAGGTTGCATTGCTGTTGTATTTTGTTCAAGTGTTATTCTAATATGAAAGAGAACGAACTCGCTGATCATTTTCTTGTGCTAGCAAAATCAGCTTTGTCAAAACACAAGTTTGAAATATTTTTTCGTGGAACCTTCCAGCCTTGAACACTTTTGTCTGGAAATTGTGCGCTAAAAAAAATCCTTGGACTTGCGTCGTTATGAGTCTGGGGAAAGAAGCGCGGAGACAGGACAATTCAAAGTCGAACACGAGCCAAGCACTCACACGGTCGGGAGCGAAAACTGAACCGAAATAAGCTCTATTGTTCAAAACTTTGGTCCGTTGTCTTTGTTTGACTTTATTTCAAGTTTGTCAAGCTTGTGAAAAAGAAAATCAAGATAAAGTTTCATGTGAGTTATCTGCGACTGTATTTGCATAATAACAACCGCTAAAAATGAGACAGAATTTTAATGAGTCGGGCCCTCCTTTGTTCCTATAAACAATTCCCCATTCCTCATTTCTTCAGTCGAATTTTGAACTTCTACAATTGAATACGTCTGAGGAGTGTAATGTTTTTTCCATCATCTGAAGACTGGCCAATATCAGACAAAGAAGATTCACTTATTTGTAAATTTTCAAGTGCATAACATAGGTGTTGTGTTCATCAACGAAGCAACAAAACAGTTCCTAAAAACTTTGAACTGAATATCCATGAGTATTGAATTCATTCCTACATTATTAATTTACTACAAATATGCTAATTGTGCCCCTGTGAGTGTTACTCAAGGCTGTGTCATGCAGTAGGCTCCGTATTTTCGCCTCAACTTCAACGTACAAGAGAAACTGACAAGTAAGAAATACAATACCGACTTTCATTATTATCATTCGAAAATTTTAGGACTTCCATTTTCCTTTTGTACAGAATGGTAAACAAGCAAATTTAATGGTGGAACTAAATAAATTATTTGAAAAGACCTAGGTTACCGGATTTTACTCTAAATTCACTGAAAATTAGTGAAGTCGAGTAGGTCGCACCTTGTGTCTTCAGTGACGTTTTTCGTCGTCGGCACGAACAAGTCATGTTCAATTTTAATGAGTAGCAAATTTCAAAGCTCAGAGAATATTTATCAGTTATTAAACCTTCTTATTGTTGCGCTATTATTCAGGCACCTGTGGGAAAGCTGTTTATGTGTCCGTTAGAAGCATAGTTCATTGACATGCATGCCCAGCATCGTCGGTGTCAATTTTTATGCATCGTAAAATGCTAACAACCGAGCCAATTCTTGCGTGGCCAAAAAGCCTGCTGCTTTCCTCTATGAGTTTTCCTATTTGCGTGAGATTGCGGATGAGTATTGTTCGAGCTGAACTGCATGTCCCTAGTTACATTAAGTTTTTAAATGCTTTTAATTAGTCATCTTTTCGACTCCCGAAGAGCCAGTACATTATCGACGGAAGGTGAAATCGAACTATCATGAATTTATACCAATAGCCTTTTCATTTTTTCTTTTATATCCTTATATGGAGCTGCAGAACGTACTTATGTTTATCTAAAATTTAGAAGCAACACAATCAGGAACATCGGGCCACATTTTATTCTTCATTTCACTAACGTAACCATAATTTCGTTTCTAAAACATCGTTAGCCGAAACCTCACATCAGTCTGACAGACAAATGACTCCAGCTCCACTCAAGAGAGAGCCTAGGCATCGCGTCCCGTAAAGCCACGTCCTCGACCCAGGCTGTTACTGCATCGCTGATTTACGGTCCTGACAAATGGCATCGACCGGCGCCCTGACATCAAATTGTGAGATGAATGGCCGAGTTTTGCAGCACCACCGCTTTAATTGCGAAACTCAGCCTTCATCGTCCATGCCGGGACGTTCGAAAGTAAATGGTGCGATCGTCGTTTCCCGACAGAAGAGGGCAGTTAAACTAAGGCTCTAATCGTTTTGTTTGATGGCTAATTATTTCCAGAGAAAACCTGCGTGATTAGGCTCGATTTGGGTTCGAATAAAAGCTAAATTGATTATAGATTTCAGAATTATCATCAATACATAACACAAGATTAATTTAACACGAAATTTTCAATGCAACTCTTATAATACGAGTACCCACAAAATGGTATTTGAATTATTTTGGAAGGAAAACATAAACTTCACTCGATCAACGATTGAGCCAATGAGCGCTGTGCTTGAACTATAGACAATTAGTGAGAATCTCACTCTCAGCCTCCACGTATTTCAATTTTTCTCAGGCACCAGAATCTATTTGTCACAATGATTGAAGACAATTTGCATTCGTTGAAACGGAGCAGAGAGAATATATTTTCAAAATACGCTTTACGATGCAGGCGTAATCCTCTTAAAATAAGTGCTTTTTGCACAGAAATGTCCTGAAAAAGCTTCCCGAATTCAAGTCAATGTTGCTCTAAATGTCAATCAATAATGTTGTTCGCATATTAATGTTTCATGCCCATTTCAATAAAGGCATTAAAACGCAGCAAAACTCCTCACATTCGGACATTACTGGAAGTCCGAATATAATTGAATATACTGAAGTCCAACTCTACTTCATTATTAAAATACTATAGCTAAGGCATGCTTATTCATAAATAAAAAAGTGTCGATCTCCCTCTCCAATAAGGTAGTTCAACTGAAAGACATTCATTTCGCTCTGTGTTCGACTTATGTGGATGAGTTTGAAAATGCTTCGAGCAAAACTTAAAAGGGAAATCTATACGGGTCTGACGCGCAACAAATCGAGGCGAGATAGAAAAAGTGGGGACAAAAAGTTGCAGTCTATCAAGTGGAAGTGGGGCGAGGGGAATACGTTTATTGTTTGTTTTATTTGCATAGTAGATTACCTGTTACCTCACAGTGCACATTCAATTACGTGTATACAGTGCCCCGGAAAAGTTTACAATGCACCAATCAAAATGCCATTGTATATATTACTATTGATCAGAACTAAAAGAAATTTTTACTTCTCACAGAACTTGTATTTGAACAACAATGGAGACAATCAGAGAATTCAAATGTAACAATTACGAGAAAGTTGCCTGATACAAATAAATATCATAATTAGAAATGCATTAGCTTACAGCCCATTTACTTAATTATCTCAAAATATTTTGAAACATAACCCTTGTTATTAATTAGAGCATATTGAGGCTAATTAGAGTAATTTCCTACGAACATTTTACATGTGTTTGAGGAAATATTATTCCATTCTTCAATACAAACTTCCGTCAGTCCTGTCAAGTGTGTCAGACCTTACTGGCGTGCTCATTGACGATGCCGGGGGGCAATTTTTAAATGGGGTTATGCGTCTTTTACCGTCATATTTTCGGAATTAATCGAATTAGTGGGGTGTCGGTGCAAATACGTGAAGTTGAATTTAAATGAGAGCAGGAGGAGATAAACTGATGCTCTGAAAAATATTAGCAATGCAAATACGACGATCTTCTGTCTTTTATTGACAATTAGTTTTCGTTTTTTCTGAACAGTGTTTTAATTTTTTTATTAAGTGTACAAAAGTTTCGTATATTTGAGAGGATCATATAAAAATCGTCAAAATCGACCTAGTGATTCAAGTTGCAGAAAAGTGCTTCCTCAGCAGTATCAGCAGTGTGCAGATAGAACAAATATATTTCTTTTCAATTTATTACCACTCGATTGACTCTTCGTCCCGAGTTAGCATAACAGGTCCGGAGACAAACTTCAACACAAAACAATTTACTGGAATATAAGGGCAGGCGAACTTTCAGTTGATTAAAATTTTCAATAAACTTAAGTTTTTTCTTGAATGAGAGGTTCTTGGTGTTCAACTCCCCTTCGCTTCCCCGACAGTCATTACAGACTAGCTGTTAATATCCACCAGGATGCTTCTCGATAGAAAACAGAGCTAAAACTACATCAAATACCACAAACGCTCCTCCGAACAGAGTTAAACGAAAGTGAAACATTCGTACGGAGAAGCGAATACAAACTACCGTAGCTGGTCATGGCGTGCGAACACGAGAGTTAGTCAATAATCAGTCTTTACATGTCCAACTCTTAAATTTGTAATACCAGCGTTCTATCGCGGTCACACATTTCAATACATTGCAAATTCATTCATTGCATTGTTGGGCTAGAAGCCACACACTCTCTGAAAATGATTAGATTCAAACAGAACAACGAAACTCTTCGGGCACCATTTTTCATCTCTCTCTCTCTCGTGCATGTCTTCCTTTCGCCCGGATTACTCCCAGATGTCTGACTCTGAAACTTCCTATTGATGCGTGTAGTTCCTCCAGTGCAATTTTACTTCACGCCTTGTTCGGCGACAATCGCTCCTGAGTGACAATTATCCCACAGTAGCACGGAGCTATGTTCAGCCATCGAACTCATACATGGACTGAACACTGAAGTCCAGGTGATTCAATTCGGGAATTGATGGCGGTCACATTTCCTTATTCCAGAACTCCGGGAAAATTGGATTTGCACAACTATAAAGCGTTTTAGACGAGCGCGAGGCCACGCCGACTTGCTGGAAAGTGAAATCATCTTTTTTGAAGTGTTTCTTCACTTCACGAAAGGCAGGGCCGGAAATTTCATTTATATATTAATTCCACCTCCCTTTCGATGCCTTTTTAACGAAAATGAAGTAAGACTTCCACGTTTATAGCCAACCACTCAAACTATCAATGAAGGACGCCGGCTTTTGACGCTGATACACATTTCTTAAACCATCTCTCGACCATCTTCCGGTGGCTTTTCTTGTGCTCTGTCATTTTGAAAATCGAATTTTGTCTCTAATTTAAATGTTGTTTCAACAGAAAATAAAAACAATCTCTTTTCATCGCGTGTCTCGCTCCAAAAATTAAGTTGAGAAGAAGCTGAGCTCTGTCGTTTTTTTTTGTGTAGAACATGATCTGTATACCTGAGTTCGAAATAATTACTATACGTACACAGAGTTCGAAATAGTTACTATACGTACACACAGTTCGAAATAGCTACTGGCTATCCCACAAACTTGATTGGATGGAAGTTTTGTGTTGTCCATTTTTGACTTTTGTTAATCCTGTATCTTTGCAATATATTCTAGCTTGGACTTGGTAAAATGTTTCAGCCTGTCAATCTGTGAGTTATGACTCCTTGTTATTTTTTGTGGTCTTATAGTCTGTGACTACGACGCACTAAAACGTAGTGGTTGATTCTCGTTTAAGACACCAATTATTTCGATTAATTTACTCAAACTTTTTTGTTGTTCAACCTCATGTCAGAACCTTTGGAGTGTTTCACAATGGGCGCAACGCATACCTAGCATCAAAACGTTCTTAAGCGTTTCTCAGGACATGAAAACGACGACGTTGCTCAATTAATCCAAACAAGAACTCATCGGATCAAATTTCCGTATCACAGTAAGCTTCTGCCTAGCTGAGTCCAAGGAGAAATTGCCAATTCTGCATAAATACTTTACATCTATTTGTTTTTTCCTAAAGGATAACCAGCTTCATGTAGCGTAATTTAACACCTTCTGCGTCGTATTTGTTCAGTGACTAAAAAAATAACAAGTTCGACGCCCGTGACTAATATCTTTTAAAATTATTCACTCTCCGATTATGATGACACGAGATGTGTAACAATTTTTCTTTCTTAAAGAATGTTATATAAACAGCGATGCTAAATAAAAGACAACATGGATATGATTCAACCCGCTACTATTGTCGATGGTATAATTAGAATGTATTTTATGCATAGTTCACAGAGATAATATACCTCATTCTGTATTTTGCATTTGTTTTATTTCAGCCGGTATAGTACATAATGAGTACTAGAGTACATTATTCTTCTTCATACAACTTCCTAATGAATATTGATATATCTCATAATTATATTGTGTTCCACAGGACAATACTTTCACTGAAAAGTTTTTTATGTTATCTAGAACGTTAATGAAAAATTTAAGATTTTAAAATTGACTAATACCGAAGAAAAGAATCGATAATACTGTCTTATTGTCCTTTTATAACATAAGTGACAAAAATTTCACAAAACCGAAAAGGGTCTTCCAAGCCTGCATTTTTACCACCTAAATTTTTTTATGTAAATTACATAATGTATTTTACCGTTTCAGATGACATTCACTGATGATGTAATTTTACGAAACCAGACTGGTTAGAATGTCCATATACAGTTTGTTATTTACAGCAACAATGGTGTTTCTTTTTATACTCAGGGTTAGATTCCCTTCCAATAAGCCAATTTCTGTAAGCTTCAGTATGTGCATGGGTAGGCAGGAATACCGTGGTGCATGTATACTTTACTGGTGAGACGCACATGTTCTTGTGACACAATGTCTTATCTAAAGGGGAGAGGTAATTGTGATGGGTATTTTGTATGGTTTGGAGGATGTAGCTCTATCATGAACTGTCTTCTAAGAGGGATGAAGAATTTCAGTAATCAGTAACTTATCTCCAGTTGGTTTAGTCATGTTATTCAATGCCAGAGCCTAGAGCATGATTGTATTAAATAGAGAAGACATCCAATCTAACTCTTAATCATGAGGTCTGACTCCTCGGGATCAGGCACTATAACGTCCACTGGGCCATAGTAAAAGTACGAGTAGGTGAACTACAATCATTTTTTTGTATGGAAAAAATGTGGCTACAAGTAAAACAGAAGATAAACTATTTCTCAAAACGTGAAAATTTGCCTCAACACGGAGCGATAAAAAGAATAAAATAAAACAATCATGCATCGTAGCACACAAACAAATAGCAGCGAAAATTCCTTCTATTTTCTATATCGAGCTAAATCGAATTGAGCTTTTATCGAGCCAAAAAAACTCAATGAAAAACAAAATAAATCCATAAGAAATACAAGCTCTCTGTCATTTCATGCTCAAAGCTTGAAAAGAATTAGAACAGTAATAACATTAACCTAATTGAGTTTTAATGAATGAATTGGGAATGACATGTGAGACGCGTGACAACATTAGCAGATCACTAACATGTGCTGAATTGGTTAGAGAATACAAAAATACAAAATTGTTTATCAGGAGCCGCAATTTAGAGCGCATGCTTTTCCAAGCATAGGGAAAGAGGATGCAAGACGTCCACGGAAGTAAAAAAATATACAATGAAAGAAGCATTAACCAAAGGAACCTGTCTCTCTTAGCCTGTTACCGACTCAAAAATTGTCTAGATTTTTTTTATGATTTCTCAGAAGAAAGATTCTCTTTTGCAGCTTTGTGAGTAAGTTGAGAAAACACATTGTGTCTACATGTATTATGTTCGATTGTAACCTAATGAGCAGATCTTATTTTCTAGATGCCAATTGTTGTGAAGAATATTTCTAAAGTTCCTTTTTTGGTCTCTGTGTAGATAGAAATGAAAAAGCCAAAATTATTTTTTGAAAAGTTTGCGTTTTGTTTGTTATTGGTTGGCTTTTAACACTTGATCCTTCTGCTGATATTAAATACTTCAAAAAAACGTTAAAGTAATTCACTAAAATCCTGTTTAATAAAAACAAGACTATTACCGCACAAACGGCAATGTTGGACTTACAAAACTGAGAATATATCGCACCTTCAAAGGGCTTCTCTGAGCTCACTATGTACTACTCAGACTATTTCTGCCTGAGCTTGAGTACTCCTTGGTTTTCTGAGACGGCTCATATCTGCCGCAGCAAATTTTGATCAAGGAAGGACACGCTCGAAGAAAAAATTGATTAAGGTCTTTGTAGAATATCAGATAATCGATTTCAACGTCAGTGCCTACATTAATATCTACGCATTCAATGTATTTTTACAGCTACTCTCCTTGAAAAAAAAATTACGCTCAAATATATTTTTTAGGCTCAAAAAGGAAACCTTTTTCTAGACGTTTTGCTAACTTTGCCGCTGAAACCTGGAAAATTGATTTAATTTTTAAATGAGTGAGTGCCACAGAAAATAAGCCTTGGTAAAATTATTGAGGATTTTGCAATAATTCTTTTTTCAAGAGTTCAGTAAAGAATTATTTTCAACAGTATTTTTTAGGTTTCAGTAATAGGATTGTTACATTTTATTGGCTTGAGTCGATAAGATCGGCCTTTTTGATGGTTAGGTGAGTATGCAGATGGAAGAAATTAAAGCAATCAACTAATATGGTACAGAGAAAATAAACCCTTTCAGCAGCTGTTTGAAATGAGCTTCCCATAAGTTATTGTTGCATGTTACTGTCACAGGTTAGGTTAGGTTAGGTTAGTTACTGTCAATTGTTTCGTCCGAATTTTAGAAATTTATGTTTATTTTCAACAAAACAGCCATCTATATTTTTGTAAACATTAAACATTTGTAAACATTTATTTACCACAA
>VOMN01072241.1:0-88904 GCA_014899125.1 Orchestia grillus | reverse complement strand
CCTCTGTCCAACACTGGAGAGGACCACTTCTCATGGGCTGATTTATTTAAAGTTTGTTTATCTAAATTTCCGTGAAATTTTTACTGGACCTGCTAGGAACTAATATTACAGCTATGAAACTCACAAAAGATTTGGACGCCTCCAGAAGTATAAATACTTCTATTAGAAAACAAGAAACTCTCCAGCCTTTCCAGGCAACCAAATACAAGGTGGGCCAAAGGTCACTGAGGTCGCAAGTTAATCATTGTGCCACTCATACTTGTTTTTCTTTCTTTTTCATTTATAGAATAGATCATTACTTGGCAATTAATTATAGAGAAGTATAGCGTTGCAAAACGCACCAAGTGGTGAAATTCTTCTATCCTCAAGGGATTCAGAGGTCACTTATTCTACCAGAAAGAGCATATCGCAGACATCTTCAATTGAAAGATGCACCAACTGCGAACACAATTCGGAGCATGGTTCTTCGTTTTGAAGAGCAAGGAGCAGTGGGTGATGTTCAATAGCTAGGAGACCTCGCACTGTCATAACACTGGTCAACAAATAAAAACAAAATGTGTCTGGCATGGAAAGTAACAGTTGTTGTAGACTAATTTTGGCAGTTGCTGTAAATTAATTTTGGGATGCATATCCCAAATTTGGTCTCAAATATGCACCGCCACATCACATTTTAGTGCTATCACCATACTCTAATTTTATACAGGTTTTCTCCAAATATAAACTCTCACTCTTCCTCATTCAATGAGGTTACACAAAGTGCCACTTTTTCTCGTGTTGTTGAGACAGTAGAGCGACAGTAGAGCTACAGCAGAGCTACAGCAGATAACTGGGGGAAGGAATGGCCCATGAGGAAGAATTTGAGACCTGGTGAGAAGAACGTCATCATTGATCCTTTTGTTCAGAAAAAAAGGTGTAGTCGTTCCTCCACTAAACATAAAACTACGTATGATGAAACAATGTAGAAGCCCTTAATAGCAATGGAGTCTGCTTCTAACACATATTCATCTTTCCCAACTCAGAGTGAAGAGAAAAAAAAAGAGTATTTGATAGACTTTAGATAAGAACACTCCTCAGAGATGCCCACTTTGCCACAACAATGAATCCAGTATAGATGAGCTAGAGCTTAGAATGCTTTCTATAACTTACGAGCAATAGAGAAACAGGAAGGCTGACAACTATACAGAAATTGTGGAGGAACTGCTATTGAGTTTTCAATCCCTTGCATGTAGAATGACCATCAAGTTGCACTTCTTACACAGTCATTAAGTGATTTCTCAGAAAAGTTGGGTGATGTCTGTAACGAGCGTGGTGAACGTTTTATCAAGACATTAAAGTTATGGAAAAACACTATCAAGGCAGTATGATAGCCGCCTACTGTTTGTGTAGGAGGAAAGGTGCTCCAGCCGTGCAGAACAATGTCGTAAAAAAGGAAGTTCACGTAGCTGTAACCTAATCCTACTGCACATCTCTGCACGTATTTCTTTCATTATAAGCACAAAATGGCCAATTTCCATATCTATCTATCATCCCATCTATACATATATATATATATATATATGCAGGGTGTTTCACAAAAAACGGAACCCACCCAATATTGATTTCCCGTATCACTAATACCATCATGCGTAGAAATATCATGAGCATTTAATTCAAAATACTTACTCATACTCCAAATTGCTGATTACAAATTACAAAATTCAGGAATTGGAAGAAAATGACCCAAATTTTACACAAAATTTGATCATGTCTGATGAATCCCACTTCCATCTCAATGGGTTTATTAACAAACAAAATTCCCGTTTTCGGGGTTCTGAGAACTCGAGAGCAACACACCCTTGAGAATTTGCCTGAATAAAGTGCACGGGATGGTGTGCAATGGCAGCGGGTGAGATAATCAGGCCTGACATAGCTGTGAATTAGTAGTGGAAGAATTGAGAGAAACAACTGAAACATGGACGACTATATTGATAGAACACATCTGCACAAAACGTAGTAAATAAATTGCAAAAAGGAATTATTGCAATCACTTGCAAGCTGGTGCGGGCAATAGCGGGTAACAGGGAGAGAAAACCGCTTACCCGCAGACGAGCGTCCCTCCATAATGCTAGCCCTCTGAGGCTGGTCAATGGGCAGCTCGACTTCCTGAGTCTCCCAGTAGACGCCGCTGATCTCGGCCGTGCACTTGACGAGGACGCGGCCGTCGATGCCCACGTGGCGGGGCAGCAGGCGGAACCTGAGTTGGCGTGTGCTGGTGTACAGCGGGAGCCCATCCACGAACTGCGACCTGAAGCTGTCGTTGTGACTCACCCACGCGGGGTTCACCTGCGACGACGGACAACAGCAGAGTTTTACTTTTAAAACAACCAAGGCTCTTAACGAAATAATATTATATTCCACCTGGTACACGCGCCACGTGGGCTCCTCTGACACAGTCTCGCTTATTAGAAAAACGTATGCGAAAATCTGGACCCGGGAATTTCCTCATATTAAATTCGTTAAGATGCGGACAAGAAATAGATATTTACACCAAAGGTTTTTTCAAGATAGGCTAGCACATCTTAGCCGTCAAAAATGATGGTGAATTTCATTTGAAATAATGTAATTTTCTGTATAATTGTTACGGACTCTGACGTATATGGCCGATTAGAGATACTAGAAAATCTAGACCCGTGAATTTTCCACTTAATTCCTTTAAAATGAAAAAATGGTCTCATACACACAAAGGCGAAGGTTTTAGGTATCGACTTCACAATACTATGTTGTATGAAAACAATGTCAACTAATTTAAGTGGTTCAAAAAATTCACGATTCCAATAACCATACTTAAATTTTAAGCGACTTCTAAATTTTCTCAAACTTGAGTTCGTAAAAAAACGAACCGAGCTTCCACCTTCATGTACAACATAATGATTGATGCGTGCAATTCACTTTACACAGAAAATCTGGCACGCTAAGCAACAACGTAGGCAAAATTAAGTCTCAAAGCAGAAGTTAGTGCACGAAGAAAAATTTATTAATTCAAATCATTCAATTTTGACACACGGGAGGTAATAAGCTTTTCAATAATAGTCAAGGTTTTTTTTTTGGTGGTATAAATAAGGAATGATCATTCTAAATAAGGATCAATTCAGAGTACATTTAAAAAATAGTTGCAATAACACAATTACGTTAGCAGAATAACCTCATTCTGTACCCACCTGAGCGTCATGGTGCGTAATTTACATCAATATTTCTAATTTTCATGGAATCTGTTAATTTCGTAATTGTGACACGACAGCCGGTGCTGGTTCTCTTATCAATACTGCAATAGAAGATATCAATACTGCAGTATTGATAGCTTCTCATAAGGCTGTCGTTTTCGATAATTGACGCCCATCGGTATAAACATGATTTGATAATAGCCCAAAAGTTTTCAATCGGGGTTGAATCGGGGGATGGCAGCGACCAAAAAAATAAATTTCACCTTGGATGCCTAAACCGGCTAAGAACGCAGGGGTGACAGGAGCAAAGAAGGAGGGAGCGTTGACTTGCATAAAACAATGTCCAGTAGTAGCGAAAGCACATCTAATTTGAGCATCGAGTTTTTTTCAGGAAATTGCAATAGGCAGCAAATGTCCCCTTCAGTGCTTCGAGTGCTCCGGCAGAGCCAACAAGTCTATCCCAATGATGCTTGCTCATATCATGACGCCTTTGATCCCGTAGTTGACGCATTAAATGATAATTGCGCTCTTTCCCGAAATACACCAAACTACATATTTGCCAAGCCGTCAGGTCCATCAAGGGTCACCAAGGTCTCATCAGAGAAATGAACGAGACTCGTGTCAATCTTCAAATTTTCCTTGCCCGTTCCATCCTAAAACTTTTGTGTCAGCCCGTCAGAAACGGCATATTTAGCGAAACTTTCAGAGAAGGTATGGTCCCAAGAAAGGCATTGCTTGTGGATTTGGGTACGTCAGAAGGACCAACACCGGTGGAAATGGACTTGCTTGACTGTATAGGTCTTTTACGAAGCTGATGACCAATATTCCATGAAATCCCTGTCAATGGCAGTCCTCTAAATCCCACCGTCTGAGCGTCTCTTTCTTAGTGATGGGTTCTTCTGGAATCTTTTCAGTGTCGACAAGACGACCTATTTCATGGGTAATAGCATTAACCAGGGTACTTTTGCAAGATTCCTTGATTATAATATCGTTTTCATTGTCAGTTAGCTTTTTGACGAAAAACGAGAATGACAGCGAATAACAGTAATCAGCACAACGTAAACAAACTTAAGAATGTTGCCTTAATGTGCACAATTTTCCGTAAAAAAAATATAAATTAATTCAGTGGAAGTTGAGATATCGTTATTTTTTTTAGCAAGCCATCATTGCTGATCTGAATATTTTAATGGCGGAGTGAATTATTTTATAGATGGAATTGGAAACCAGCATTAGATACTTGGAGAGATAGTGTTCATGCACAATAAAATATTTCAAGTTAAACTGATGAAATTTCAAACGGTCGTACACATATATTAAATGGCTTGGGAGACAAAATTCTGAAACCAGCCAATATCAAACCCCTTTTTCTTTATAATTATTAATCCTGAATTTTAGTAAATATATTTTTGATTTTGCCAAAACGAAAACTACACCTCAGTGAACAGCGAAACCTGTGTGGCATGAAAACCATTGCGTGCGACGTAAGAATATGATTGACAATCCTAATATAATACAAAGAAGTAAGCATGCTCACAGGGTCATTATTGATGAAGAAGGCGAGGGACGCGGGAGGGGAGGAGTTGACGGACGTACAGTTGAGCT
This sequence comes from Orchestia grillus, assembly GCA_014899125.1. Taxonomy (NCBI): domain Eukaryota; kingdom Metazoa; phylum Arthropoda; class Malacostraca; order Amphipoda; family Talitridae; genus Orchestia; species Orchestia grillus. The sequence goes on along the minus strand of VOMN01072241.1, from coordinate 84,102 downwards.
GCACCATCTGGTGGAGCTCGTACACAGGCTGCAGGGGCGACAGCATCGGCGGGGAGTCGGGTAGGTCTGGTCCACACGCAAAAAATTTATTACAGAGGAATTGCGAGATGTACACTCCTACCGCTTCATTTTCTTCAGTTTGACATTTTTTAGTGCTTATATTGATGAGTTTTCTAAGAACCCACGCAAAATTTTGTAAGTCAGCTAAAAGCAAATATATTATCACGTACGATTTTTTAGAAACCTGGAAAAATATGAAATACATGGTTTAACGCGAGTAATTATATATTACACAACTTCAGCTCAACTTCATGGGAATCGCCTGAAAATAATCCATGTTACCACCAACTTAGTTCCGCTGTAAAATGACTGTAAAAATTTCCACTAAAAAAATTCAATATCCATGCAACACAGGTGGATGTGATGTTTTTTGTACGCAACTGTATACTATACTACATACTACGCACGAGCAACATAAATACTAAGATATGTTATTACATCAATAAAATTCAAGGTTTGGTCGCGGTATTAATTGAAGTTCATCTTTCAAAAATAAAATATTCCTGATTATTTGCTGCATTATTCTATACCGTACACGTATGTTACATATCTAATACTCAAAAGCGCTTGGAATACTATCACTAGATCACTCAATGAGTTACAGTCAGGAAACGAAGGTCAATGACCTGAATTTCTATCCTTTACATCTATAGAGAAGGTCCCATAACGCAATCTTGACACTAGTTTAATTGAGAGATAATCAGCAGCTCATAGACGAAATATTCATGGACTTGAACTCACCGACCATCTCGAGCCTAGCAGCTCTGGCGTCAGTGTGAAAGGACGGAGCCTCCTCGGAGATCTCACATCGCATCAACCCCGTCGCTTTGCGGGACAGATTGTGGATGCGGACTGTGCCTCTGGACGACTCTGATACAGACACTTCAAACGCGTCCACCCTAAATACCTGCAAATAAAAAATTTGTATCTTAATTCCGTATCACCAAGCAGTACAAACACGTCAGAGGGAGACGCACTTACTACATGGAAGTCAAGCAGTAATGAAAAGCGAGAATATACGAGGGGAAAAATCATAGATGGAAAAATAGATAGTGGTTAAGGCCTGTTGAAAATGGCTTTTGACGAATTAGGACTAGAGAAAAAGAGGTCAGAAAGATAAGTTTCTTATCGTATCGGGCTTTGGTGTAGTAATGTTTTACCTTTGTTTATACACCAGATATGGTGTACCATTGGCCATACATACCTAACAAATATTTTCCAATCGATTATTATCTACATATTTCGAAAGATAGGTCAATTTGACCCACAATTCCGAAATCTTGACTATATAATTTGAAAAAACTTCAACCAATCCCCACTAGAAATACATTTTAGAGAACTTAATTTACTAAACTGAATGTTTCTCGATCAGTGAACTCAGTGAACTCCACCACGACAACGCCATAAAATTTATGCAAGCCTATTGTTACTTGATGCTTTAGTATTCGATTAGCTAATAATACGTAAATAATTCACAGTCATACTTTGCCGACCACCACCAAAGAAATATAATCAGGCATTGATATTAAAATTTTTAACGAAAGACAAGTCGATGATCGGGTATCTATCCATTATTTCAAGGTAAAGGACAAGAAGAAATTATTGAAGCGCCAAAACTGAAAATTTCATCTCCATCAATTCCTACTCTGAAGACGTTCCGAGAACTAAATCTACCGGGCCTCAATACTTTTGTTGAGATGTCATTGATTCCCTCGAATTAAACATTCATCATAGATGATTGCTATTATCATAGTCATGTTTTAAAGTTCACTATAGGCATGAAATGTGATGAAACGTGAGATAGCGAAGAGAAAAGACCATTTAGTACGAACTCGAGAGAGAGCTGGGAATTCATGCGCATAGTTTCCACACAGGATCTTCTGCGTATAGATACAGCAAGTTAAGAATGTAGAGGTAGAAAGACAAAGAAGAAATAGTCAAAAAGGTGCGGAAAATAATTGAAGAAAAATAGAAGTTGCGAAAGCCTAGCTATAGCCGAGGGAACCAATAGTGCCTCCCTGAGGTCGCCAGTCACCAATGCATACGATAGGTAAAACTAACCCAACACAAATACCTATCCTATGGTCTCTAAGGAGCTTTCATAACAAATTCACTCCGCGGAAGCACTAATCGCTGTTCAGCAGGTCTACAAGGTAGACATACAGACAAGAAGTTGGCATCATGAAATAAAGGCTGTAAGTTATACTAGATAGTTATTAGATTAGAAGTTTCGTCTGTTTTTTTTAAGGGACACATTTAATTCTTTATCCTATTTTTAACTTTAACTAGATACCACTTACATTACGATACACAGTCCTTCAGAAAACTTGACTGTGCGGCCCCTAACTAAGCACCGGTAGCGTTGTTTTCTCTAAAATGATCTAATTTCAATTTTCTCTAAAAATCTATCGCACAGTTAAAGATCGCGTGATACATTAATGAACATAAGCGATGCTCGCTCCCGACGAAAGAGAACCATCCATGACGCAATTCCGATTTCAGAATATTTTTACAAACAACCTTCCATTGGCATTTGACTATGGTCCAACATACCTAATCGAGCGAGCTCTGAAACAAACTTACTTATACACTGGACGCACACTTTCGTCGTAGAAATTTAAGTATTAACTCTTTTTTTAAGTTCAGACTTTTATATACAATATTAATAGGACAACCCTAAACTTCAATTTAAAATTACTAGTTATTAAGCGCAGAAAATTAGCTCCAATTGAGTTTGTAATGAGTAACAGATTCACTGATAAAGAAATGAAGTTTGAATGCACACGCAGAATAGCCAACTATTATTAGCCCTGCCTTTGTTCAACTTTAGAATACAAGTCTATAAGATAAAAATGAGCAGAGCTGTACCGCTCATATAGCACAAAAGATAATGGAGTCAAACGTACAAAGGACTCGTTAATTTTACATACCCTGTGAGCCAGGACTCTTACCTCGATTGACTAGAAATCCAAACCGAAAATATGAAACTTGAATCCAAATAACACATCACAACTTTTTTCAAAGCAGTAATAAAACGATTCTAGTTTTGCTTTGGAATTGCAAATCCGTAGATTTACATGTAAATAGAAAGTTTTTGCGTATTACAGTCATAAATACACAACCATAACTGGACCTAATTCCTTTAAACGTAGTCTTTGGATATGAACAGGAGAGTTCTGCCCACATGCATTTCTTCAGAACAAAGGACTGCTCTTACTGCTGGTTTTGCTCGTCCAGTTCACTTTATATAACGAAACGCTTCTGCAAACTGCAAGCCTCCTCAAGGCATGCAATTCATAAAAATTCTAAATGCAGTTCAGGACTTACTCACCATAAAGGAAGTGCACTATTTGCTAATTTAGCATCACCAATTTTATCGCTACCCGTCAACTGAAACTCCGCATCGGTAAGGCAATTGGAAAAATTTCTGATTATATTTCAAGAAAATTGGAATATGAAGAAATCAACTGCAACTAGAAAGTCGACGATTTCACTGTCATTGTTACGAGTCATAATCATTGTCACCGGTTAATGACACATTTGCCACCATCATGAAAGTTACTTTTGTCGTACCGTGCCATCATAAATTTTTATTAAAAAACATTAATTCAAATTTGTCTTGTTATGATTAAGACTCTAAAGTCTAAAGAATAGGAAAACTTGTAGTACATACTTACAGATTTGTCACACATACATAACCCAGGAAGACACACACGTGCCAGAGCTCATGATAGCAAATTAACATGGCGGAATTCAACTTGGGGTAAACGTAACAAAGTCTAACTTGAAGCACACGTTCTAAGTGTGCTTGAGTAAGAGTAATGTACAGCGAATGTGCCAAGTAACGGAAAACAATAGGCGTAAATTGAGCGAGTCCCGTAGTTGTACACGTATTTTTGAGTACGATTATCTGACCTGCACAGGATTGGGTTCGGCAGGAGTCCACCTGTAGAACTCCTCGAGCTCGAAGTACCACTTGAGGGAGTAAATGTCTTTATCGTTGGGAGACGTAGACACCCACTCGCACTCCAGCACGGCCGAGTCGCCCACTGCCACGCGGGGGGGAACGCTAATTTTCGTGATGCGTAAACCTCTGCACCATCCTGAAAAAATGGTCAAACCTGTATTAGGTCAACGCAGTAGAGAAACCGCATAGAACGCTATATGTTTACACGTATTTTATTCCGAAGATGAAAAATAATAAATTCTAATGCTAAAACAGAGATGCTCGATACGAGCCTAATGAAATGTGATGATGCTTATCCGTAGATTTAAGACAAGCATCCTTAGTCAAGAGGGATCATGAAAAGAAAGCGTGACTAAGGGTAGACTTATTTATTTTCTGCTCACAGAAAATTTAAAACTGATTGCAAGTGATTGATGCACGAAAGTTGTCGCTGTGTGGTGACCTTACCTTGTCACTGCGAAGCGATAAATTTTCCTATCATTCAACGCGAAACGAGATGTTTCCCCAAAAAACAGAAACCTCCGCGTAACTTAAGATAGGAGAACAGGAATATAATATTTCAAAACTCATACAGAACTCGTTCGCCAAATTAAGAGCTATAACGCTAAGTATGGTAAGTATTCTTCGAACTTATTTTGCTGTTATTCAAGCTCGTTCATTTAGTAATCGAATGTTTCGTTAACTAAAAAACTATACGCAGAACACCATTCGTGCAAAAATTCAACCACGAATATAATCGGAATATTATAATTCAACATAGAGTAAATTGAAAATATTGTCCAACTAATTTCAGGTAGGAATAAATTGCAAAAATACAAACGGGAAAAATAAGTGCAAGGAAATCAACTGCAGGGGAAACAAAGAACTGGCAGTAAAAATGGACTAGACTAAATATTCCATTTTTCAATATTCTAGGAATAAATACGGCATGGGAATTCTCAATTTAGGTTGCTCCACACTTCACAGACCTGGACTGAAGCAAATTGGTCCCCAAAACCTAAGGTTCTCTTGGGCCCCGAGCACGAGCCAACACGACCACGGAAGTTGAGAAACTTCTCCAGTCAAAAAATTTGCACGACTGCGCAGGAGCTAGGAAATCAACCGGAACTATCAGCCATACTGAATTAAAACAAAGTACTAAAATAAAAGCCTCCCTCAACAGCAGCATTTATGAAGTTCGAACTAAGTGAGCAATAGCTAGATCGTTGAGTTCTAAGATGCAGATGCTATAGAGAATGTTGACTCGCGCAAGGCTCTAGGTTACTGACTAATAGATGAATTGTAACACGGGGTGTAGAAAGGGTCCAGTCTGGATACAAGGGAGGTTTTCTCGGTTATATTTCTCCTATGCTTGGGAATCTATCAGACCTAGCACAGATGTTGAAAGAATACTAAGATATCACTTGTAAAGGTACAATAATAGGTGACTCTCTCAAAGAGTTGACACATTTTATAAAAAACATTTCCCGAGTCTCTTAAATACTATGTGCGTGTGAAACAAGATCGAATGCCGATTCCCCCATCAAGGTAAGAAAAAAAGCTAATTGTTGAACAAAGGAATGTTCTCAGATTTCAACTACAATTAAAATAATTATGAATAAGCGGTAACTTCAACAACGTTCATTGTAGAATGAGTATCATATTATTAAAAATAAGTACTATGTAATAAACTTTTTTACAACTTTAAAAAATTGACCCACGACACTGAAAATGGACAGTTATGCAATGTTTTTAACCCCGTAATTAAAATGAAGTCAAGCTTGTGCCAAAAAACAGACAGAAAAGAAAGGAAGGAAGCGCAATGGACAGGCGGGTACGGAAGTACGAAGGGTCACATGGGAGAGGATGGCAGGTAGAGGAGGCATCGTCCCACAGGCCGGCTGTTTGCAAACACAAGGCTAAATTGAGGGCAAAATTGGCAATAAACGCTGCAGAGATTGAGGTCGAGAAGCCGACGCCACGACAGCACAACACAAGAGCGAGGCTTGATGCGGCCGCATGAGCTGGCAGCGACACGGAAGAAGGGACAGTCATGCTGTCACCACCTATGGTCTGTGGCACTGTCAAAGCGTGATTTGAGGGACAGTTACGTCACGACACTGGTGTGCAGCACTTTCAACGCATGAGTTGAGGAACAGTTACGCTCCTGCGAGGCGTGATCTACTCTACAGTACAGCATTGTGTAGAGGTATGATGTATGAGACAGTCACGCTACCACAAACCATATTCTGACGAAGTCAACACTCGCGGGACAATTTAGGTTACAACTACGGAAAAATGCTTCTCAACAAAAGGTTCAATTTCAAGATCAGGAGATAATTTCAAATTATTTCAGGAGTGAATTTATACCAAGAAGCTAATCACAGCTAAACTGGTAGAATTATTATTCAGAGTAATTATAGACTATCTAAAAAAAATTGAGTACCCAGCATGCGCGAATCAGCACTTCCTTTAAAACGAAGCCGATTTAACTCACTTAGTCTCATTGTAGAATCGTGTACTCAAACGAACCAATTGAAAATGTACGTATATACACACAGAGTGTTACAGGAAACTTGGGCCTGTTAAAAACATAAAATTTTCCTCCTTTCCAGGTAGTATCCGTCAGACCTAACCTTGAAATGAAATTCTACTGCAGAAGACGTCGAAATACCATAACCACACGTTCGAAAACCATTAGGAAAGAAACTCATTGTTACTGTGCCATTTGAAGAGACGTGAGGGAGTTGTTCGATTCTTTGTGGATGAGAACAACATCGTCGTTGATGAGGTCGCGAATCGCACCAACCCGATAACCGCTATGGACCCATCATAAGTTAATTCTGCCATGAGAAGTAAAAATGCAGCTTCCATCATGTTGTTTGCAGGTGTTGGATGGGATGGTAAAATCATGCCCCTTCATTTTATTGCAACAAGACTTGAAATCAACACTGCTGAGTATACAAACATTTTGAAGATAAGTCATGTTACCCTAGATTAAGAAGAAATTCGATCCAAAGCAAGTTCCAGACTGAACCCCCGGTCATGAGGCCAAAACTGTTCAAAACCTCAACGAAAAACTGCCCCTGGTGTACCTGAAGACGTATCGCCGTCTAGTCTACGAGATCTGAATCCTTACGGTTACTGGCTGCGAAAGGAGCGAAGTTTAGAAAGGGCCGAATGATTAACCTCGCGACACTGAATAATCTGTGAAATCGGCCATCAGATTTTGATCACTTAAGCGAGACCACGCAGTAAACGCCTGTCGCTCTTTCAGAGAGCGTATCCAGCACGTCAATGATGCTGAGGGCTCACCTAAAGGGATTTTATTGAAAATCTATAAACTAATAAAATTCACACAGGACCTTTTTCGGCTGTTTTATTCCACTACGTACATGAAGTTTTAATTTGTAGTTCTGTTGATCTAAATTTACCGCTTTATTGCTACTTATGTCAAGAAAATTGAAAAATGGTTCTGGCTGAGTTAATCATTATCCTTAGACACACATAACCTAAATAAAGAAAAGATGAATGTCGATACCATAGCATTGCACCAAATCGTCTCTGTTTTGCAAAGGTTCCCACTTCACGAGCTGCACCTTCCTTCTGCTGATACTCACCTAGATTCGCTATGTCCGTATAGCTCTTTTTGTAATTTGTTGGTTGTTCTTCGAATGCTAAACTCTGTATTATTTTCCCCTTTAAATCTTTCAAGTCTCTTAGTGGAGTTATGAAAAATGTTGTACTTCACAAGTGGAAGCAATCGCTAGAAAGTAACCGGGAGACTGAGGCCCATCAACTTCCTGACCAAAGGCAATGACCTCAGGGAAAGATATTCTTTGTCATCTCTCATCACAGCCAGCGAGGTCTTTCAATAACAAAAGAGAATCAAAATGATTTTCGAATATTATTTAATAATGCTACGTACTAGAAACTAATTCATGAGCTCAACGAGACTAAATGAGCTAAAATCGGCTCATTACGAAAGAGTATTTGATATTCAGAATGACGGTACAAATGTTCCCTTGAAACTTTGTACGTGCATACAGGGTGTTGAAAAGCGAGAAATACAAACTTTGGCTGTAGGCAGGGAGGCAAAAAATAAACACTTTTCACGAACATCAAATACTTCAAACCTCAGTTTTCAAGGCACTAGGGCTTAAAATTTAACCTTGATGCCTTGAGTTAATTTTATTTTCGTTTTTGAGAAACATCATAATGGAAAATGCAGTGAATATCAGTGAAACATATATTTTATCAAACATGATTGCAAAAACTATTCGAAATCTTTGCCCTCCTGCGTTAACGCAGGTCTGGTACCTCTTCCAAATGGATTGCTGGACACTGCGCCAAAGCTTTGGTTCTTCTGCAATGATGAACGCTTCGACCGCTATTCTTGCAACAAGATCCATCTCGGACTTCGTGAGTGACTCGTAAAATAATGATTTCATATGTGTCCAGAGAAGTAAATCTAAAGGACTCAAGTCTAGAGATTTTGCATGCAAAACCACAGGTTCATTCCAGTCTATCCTCTCTTACGGAAACGCGTCGTTCAGATATTGGCGAACATTATTGTCGGTACGGGGAGCTCCGTCGCGCTGGTACTAAATTCGACAGCGAGTGTTAAATCCTTCAGTATTTCAGACCCTACGACCTTTAGAAACGTGACAGAAATTGGCCCACTTACAGGAGACGGTATCATATGTGGTCCAGTAAGATAGTCGGCGACAATACCAGCCCACACATGGACACTAAACCGAGGATGGTAGTTGAATCGATGCACTTCATGAGGGTTCTCCGTCACCTATTGTGCAAGTAATGTGTGGTGTACGTTCCGTCGCGGTAAATGGCTTCATCGGTGAAGAGAACATGCTTCAAGAAATTTTCCTCATTCTATTCTTGCTTCAGGCACCACAGTGCAAATTGTGCACGAGAGATGTGGTCTGTCGGGATCAGATTCCAAACTTTCTGAAAATCCTAACTATGTAGATTGTCGTCATTGAGAACATAACAAACATCGACGGGGGTTTGGTACTAATAAGTCACTGCAGCTCGGGTGCTTGCATGAGGCCAATCAAGACAGTATTGCAGTACGTCGTCCTCAACTGCACCACGTAATTCCCTGGGCCGACTAGGACCTCTCACGTTCCCATAGAGGCATAGACGATGATGCATGCTTGTAAGTATGCGATGTCAGGGTATATATCGATTGAGAAAACGCTCCTGATACAACTGAGCAGCGCCTCTAGCATTGCCGTTGGCCGCACCATAAACCATATGCAAATCCACCATTTCTTCATTTGACAAACGTGTCACGGTGCCAACACTATATCGAAGCGTGAACTAATTCGTTAACACCAAACAATCGAGTGTTGCCAGATTTAAAGGTATCATTTAATTTGAAATTTGCATTTTCGAGACACGAAAACGTGACAAACTGGGCATCAAGGTTAAATTTTAAAACCTATGTCTTGAAAACAAAAAGTTTTGAAATATTTGGTGTTTGTGAAAAAGTGTTTTTTGCGTGTTCTTGCCTACTGAAGTTTATATCTCCCGATTTGTAGCACCCTGTAAATAAGTTTAATCACCAGACGCTGTCATAAAGAATCTCAACGAGACAAAAAAAAAAAAATTTNTTAAAGAAATAAAATATCAAACAAACGCTCGCAGAAGGTCCATTGCATGAACAGTCAACTTCAAAGAAAAAAAGTTGACGTAGAATACAGAAGACTAATTAACTATAAAACCAAGTTACAACTAGTGATGTGCCGATTTATCAGCATTGGCAAGAATAAGCACTTTTTGCAGGAATCGGCATCGGCACACTGAAAATCGCCGATTCAGTACCGATTGCTACTGTACTCGAAATGCACATCATTAAGAAGAAAAATGATACTGATCTATAAACATATTGATATGCTTGTACCCACCCACCTACCAACCGTTCCGTCATGCTTGGCCACTTTTAAAGTAAAATTTCAGGTTTCGAGCGAAGTATGCTGTATACGGGTTGCATGCTTTGCTATAAAAAGCCAGTCTTCGCGGCACATTTTTAGTTATCCTAATGGAGTTCAGACTACTAGCATCATCTAGATTCTAGAAGAAAATTGCTTCCAAGACCGGACTATCTCTGCCCTGAACCTTTAACCTCAGTCCAGCACTTGAGAGGACCACTTCTCAAGGGCTGGTTTATCTAAACTTTGTTTATCTAGATTTACGTGAAATTTTCACGGGTCATTTTGCGATTTTAATTGCTATAGAGGGAAACAGATTCTATTCATTAACGTGCTATCGGCAACGCTATACTAGTTAAATGTTGAAGGAGCACATACGTGTATGTAAATTTGTGTAATTTCTAACCAAAAGTAACAACGAATTTTTTGACAAATTAATTTTGAGTTCCGGCAACAAACAAGCTCAATCGCCTACTTTTAGAACATACGCATATACGATACTTGCAAGTGCTAACGTCTGACAATATTGCTCGGGCGGTTATGATGACGCCATCAGCTGTCACGCGTCAGAGTTACAGTTCAGAATGCAGTGAATTATGTTGGCATTTTTTTCTAAGTATAATCATTAAAGATGTTGTACAAGGAAGAGCTAAGATCTGTAAGGATTGAGATGTTAACAATTCCTTCCTTTTATAGCACTGAGATATTTTCCAATCAAACTGACCCTGAACATTGTAGCACTGAGATATTTTCCAATCAAACTGACCCTGAACATACTTCAGCATTACAATAATGCGAAGAACGGTTACTTCAGCTCAAGTTAGGCCTCCAGGATTTCTGTCTCCCATGCCAACATGCTTCTTTTCATTTTAATGCATTCTTTGCTCACTTATCTTTTTTCCGCTTCCTTCTAAACTTACTGTTTTTATACACAGGGGGATCTTGTGTGGGAACACTTAGAGCGTAGATTCCCTGTTCTCCCAAGTCCAATAGTCCCTTCTCTTTCGGTGCAAGATAATCTGAGTTACTAAAGCGCTGCTATCCTTACTGCTACTCCTACTTCCAATAGAAAAATTTCAAAAGGAGTCAAAGATTGCGGCTTCGTGTCAGAAGTCATAACGTAATCAAAAGTTAAGGCTAGTACCCCAAGTTTCATCATCCTGTGTGGGTTTCATTTATTTTCATGGATGGATTAGAAATTTGCTAGTTTTTTAATGAGGCAAGATCATACGTAAAAATTTGAATATAAAAGTTTAATGAAAATCATTCGCCGACTTTAATTTAGAAGATACGAACGTGCGAATTCGTATACGTGTCATCAAGTGCACACATCATGGTGCAGTTGAAATAATTCAAAATCATCTCACAAGTTTATAACTTTTATGTTCATGCAACAGAGAATGATTTGTTTCTTTGCTTTTTTTAAATTTCCTAAGTAAGACACCTGATAAATATATACATTATCCATGTGCAATCCACAGAGAGTCACTCTTATCGTACAGCCTTGATGTTGAACTGATTGGATGGAACTTTACGTTTCAGAAGTGGAAGCTTAATTTAAATAAGTTTTAAATACAGTATATTAATTTTTAAATAAAGTTTAATTATATTTAAATACTACATCTTACAATATATGTTATGGTAGGGAATAAAAAGCTTACCGTACATGGTAAGCCAATGAATAATCTAAAAAGTAAAGAATCAGCACAGGCAAAATCTTTCAAATCGGCACCTCTCTAGTTACAATAGCTTCACGCGTAATTGTGGCTTCTTCCGTGGTGAGTTGCTAAGTTATCCTTTAAAAGCTGATTTCTCAGTGGCACACTGACGACAGACATAATTAACATAATCTCCTCCCTCTCTTTTACAAATTAAAAAAATGAAAAGGCTCGGAAACACCGAGTCAGAGCTGATGGACAACCCATCAACCCACGTGTAACTTCGTTGTAAAGAAAACAGTTGAGATTTACCTAAAAAGGATCCACAGAACTTGAAAAATGTTGCATTTCGGTTAATACTACCGACTAGAACCGGCGAAAAACGACGTACGCATCTTAAGAAAGTAAAACGAGACGATGAAGTGAGAAGAGAGAGTTAAAGAAATATAGAAAAGCAAAACATAAACGTATGAACAAAGAAACGCAAGAGATCTCATGCCCGATGCGCATATCTCTTCCACATAAAACAGGCAAAAATGAAAGATAAAAACTACAACAAACTCAACACAGGACCCCAACAACCAGAGCAGCTAATTCAACTACGAGTATCTAGAACTACCTCAGGGAAAAGCCTCGGCTTCAAAATATACACAAGATAAGTGTTATCAGCGTCTCCTCGACCACTTCCTCCTGAAAGGCTCAGTGGTCTTACACAAGTGTATTCGGAACAGCTACTGCACTGAGACTTTCAATTTCACCAAATGAAAATCCCCCTTATGATGCCTGCCCGAAACATCGAGACCGCATGACGCTTCGTCCGTTTGCTGTACGACTATTGATACGATTTACTAAAACTTGTCCTGATGAAGCTCCGCAGTGAATTAATGCAGCTTGAAAATGATTACAATAAAAAGAAAAAAGAAAAAATCGAATCTGACATGGGCAGCGCAAGAAATATCCTTGAATAAATTAAGTTATCACCGTGAGAATCGCTAGCAACTCGAGTATCCTTCCGTAGTTCCTGTGTCGCTTTCCTTACTTGCGTTCATTAGAGTCCTTACTTCTTAGCGCACTTAGTGCAGAATTTCGACATTCATTCCAAATTTCAACATAACCTGACGCTTTAATTAAGATACGATAATTTGTATCGTCAATACAAAAGTATTACAATACCTCAAGATTACAAGACAACCAGAATTCATAATCGGATCAGTTTCACCAGAAACTCTAATCATCAGTCCTGTACCTCACAGCGAACCACATGTCTACTGTAACTTTTCATTAATGGCCAATTCCTTCTCATGCGGTCAACTTTCATTGCTAAGGGGTTAACACTTCTTACCCTGCCTAATAATTTTCATTTTTTACTAAAGCTCTTTCAGAGCTTCCGGTAAATACGCAACAGTCCAACTTTTGAAAGTCAGCCATTCACCTTTCACGAGGTCAATTTCAAAAGGTTTCATTATCTAGTCAGAGGCCTAGAATTACGTTTATTAGATCCGAATAACAGTTATTCTGTAAGGCAATAAAATCTGAAACGAAACAGTGGTCACCTATAGCTGTGTATCTACTGTCCGTCGTTAACGGTCATAGGTGGGCTTATCACTCAACAGGCGGTGGATGGTTTGTTTCATTTATCTTTTAATTATTATTTTAGTGACTCTTCCACTGTCGGTCCATCGTCCTCAATCGTGTGGCACATCACATGCCAGTGGCTGCCTCCGCCTGTCCACCATTCAGTGGCACATCCACTGTCTGTCCACAGACCGTCATCGGGAGGCCCACGACCAGCGGACAGCCAGCGGTCGCCTCCTCCCGTCCATCGACCCAAACCTTGTTAGCAGGTACTCGGCCCGCGGCACGTCTCTCACTTATTGCCAAGTTTGCACTCGCTTTTTTATTGATCAAGCGAAGGCTCGTACGCTATTTTGTGATAAAATTTTCAAAGAATACATAGAATAAAATTTGAAATAATCCATGAATCACGCAGAAATTAGAACCACAACTTACGTTAAATTTAATTTTTCCATCACACACGTTGTGTTAAAAAACTGAGTATACTATAAAAAATCTAGATACTTTGTACAGTTTGCCTAATAACACAAGTGAGCCTTCAACTGTGAGTGGGATACTTCTAGAATTAACCATTTCATTAATAATAAAAAAATTTACAGACATGCAGGCTTTTTTCACGTCAGTAAAGTTTAATAGAAGTTAAAAAGAGGTCGTACTAAACTCAAACATTCACAGAAACAAACTGCATCATAGAACTATTTAAAATATTGAAATAATAAAACGAAATAGTATTTTTCATCAATTTCTATCGAAAAGTCGTGCGAATAAAGCAAAATCAATACATTATTTTGAGCGAAACTTTAATAGTATATGAATAGCAAACCCAAGAAAACTAAAAAGCTATGAAAAAATTGATACCTTCCATGCACTGACAAATGGGAAAGCGTTTCGACACACATCCACTAAATATCTGTAAACGGTAATAATATACAGAAATAAAAATAATATAATAATAAACAACAATAAATACCTAACCTTATTGATTTCATTTTTTATTAAACTTGGGGTTCTTACTTTTTTATTCGTCACCTGTTTACATTTCAACTTGGTAACAAGTCGTTCGTCACACTAACGCTTGTCACATGTGTCTGACTACGGTGCCGCCGGGAAAGAAAACAGTTCCATAGTGATCGCGTTACAGAATAAAGTGCGGTCATGTTACAGACAAGGGAGCTTCTCACTGAGCGCATAGAACTCTCTAACTACGTTAGAATGAACTCTTAAAATTTGACACGTAGGAACTATATAAAAAAAGCGCCTACGACACCGTCGAATAACAAATAGAAGCCAACATTTGTTATTCTTAAACTTGAATTATAGTGAAAAATAAAAGGTATAGGTAATTACCAACAATTGCCGAGATAAACAATTTTTAAAAATTCAGGGTTGACTGAAACACTACATCCTTCAAGTTGATTAGGTGATTTAGAGAATGAGATTGTGAAGTTATAGTAAAATAAAATAAACTATAGCGGATTGTATGGACAAAAATTAAATTTTTAATTCATCTCTCACTCGCTATGCAAGCACTTCAAGCTTATAATTTATTAGTGATTTTTATATTAAAGTGTAACGTAACATTGGTCACACCCTCCGCTGGGCTTTCATAAAAACATAACTAATGATGGACAACTTCAACAATTTCATGTTGGTTTTTTGATATTGCACAGTGTATCAAAAATACAAAATTCAGGGTGTCGTAAAAGCAGTGACCTCACCACACTGATCATAAGTATATATTAAAACCACCTGAAATATTGCATAAGTAAGAAACATAAGTACGTTAATAATGTCCTAGGTGAACACCGAAAAACTAAGTAAAATATTATGAACACTGTATTATCGATTAAACTGTGGATATACTCTTCGTGACACCACTTGTGTGTACATCAATATTGCACAAGATTATAAAATACTTGTTGAGCAAAACCCAAAATTGCAAGTAAGAAAAATAATTAATTTCCATTCCACTTTCTAACCGTAATGAGGTACAATAAAACCGCTAAGATGAGCACTTTTAAAAGCACGACAGTACTGACTTCATTCAATATCGTAAAACTTGAAGCATCAACTAATGAAAGAAAACGCAGACGGTGAATAATTTCAATGTTTGCATTTGTTAATGCGAATATCTGCATGAACCCGTCTCTCAGTACTGACACTGCAAGCGTGCGTGGAGCACATGTGATACCAAACGAAAGAAAAACATGGAAGTACTATTTAAAAAACATAACATGTAACACATTGATTTCACGGTCCTTTAGGCGTTCTAATTATAATTGTAATAGTACACGAAACTTGGACTACGTAAATAAGACTCGATCTAAAACCTTCTGGTTTGCTCGCACCTGTCATATAACAGAAGTGCCTGGCAGAGACCATTTAGAGTACGTGAATAGAAGGCGAAACAAGAACACTAAGTAATTAACTCCTTCGAGCTTTCATAGTCCGGCAATTTTCTTAATTTAGATGAAGAAAAAAAGGAAAAACGACGCGCAAGAGCCTTTAAATGTTGACTATTTTTAAGAAATGCTTGTACAAAACTATTCGTATACCTTATGCCCACTCTTTCATCGCTACAACTGATTTCATCGTTCACAAAATGTAAAGTTAAAATTTCTACAAGTCAAAGGAGAGATTCGTGACTTCACGGACTGTCGTCAATGGTTTACACTAGATCCTGAGAAATTTCTGAATTTATAAAAAAATCCGTTACTCTAGGGACTCATTAGCAAGATGCGCCAGAACAACAATTTAACTCTTCAAATCCTGCAGTATCAGTGAAAAAATCATAAAAATTTTCTTCATTGGAAACGGCACGTGTTAAAACTGAGACGAGAAACCATGATGCAAATGTCTAGCCGTCACAAGTTTTTAGGACGTATTTACATCAGGGCTAGAAACTATAGGTAATACAAAACGCCTGAAATAGAGGGAGATGCGGCAAGTAGGACGGTAGGACAACCACAGCTCGCACGGTCCACTCAAAAGGCGCGACAGACGCGACAGCCTCAAGTGCCGCGCCTCCCATACATTCGCCGCTGCTTGACGCGCCGAGCACACCGAAGCGGCACAGCCAACTAGAGCGATAAAAGCTCCGATTTGCGATAGTACAAATTGGGCTTAACGCACAATCTCAATGTGGAAACACGCTGAACTTCTTTTCACAGAAGGAATATGCTCATGCCAAAAAAAACGAAAACCTTTTAATTTATATCGCTTCCGTTTGCACGTAAAATAGTACTTCACAATCAATAGTTTCATCAGCACTGACTGAACGATATCCGCACATGTAAAATATGCATAATTAAAGGTCAAGAGAGGTAAAATATAGGGCAAGAAATCCGCTATGCCCCGGTCGATTTTAAAGCAACTGATCTTGCAATGCGGCCACAACACGTGGACAACCTTCTAGACGTCTAACTTGTCGTTCTAGGGGGTCCCATAAATTTTCTTTTGGGTTCATGTCTGGGGACTTAGCTGGCCAATCTAAATGCCTAACATATGCTGAATGGCTGCCATGTCAATTAATGACAGCTGTACCCCGATGCACCCGCCAGCTGTCATCCTCGAAAAGAGCTCGAAAAACAATACACTAACGCTCGACATTTTTGTCCGGGTGGCTTATTAATTTACCCGTTACTTCACTCGTTTTTGCCAGGTAACTTATTAATTTACCCGTTACTTTACTCGTTTTGGCCGGGTAGCTTATTAATGTACCCGTTACTTCACTCGTTTTGGCCGGGTAGCTTATTAACTTGCCCGTTAATACACTCGTTTTGGCCGGGTAGCTTATTAATTTACCCGTTACTACACTCGTTTCGTTAGGGTAGCTAATTAATTTGCTCGTTACTACACTTGTTTTGTCCAGGTAATTTATTACTTTGCTTGTTACTACACTCGTTTTGTCCAGGTAGCTCATTAAATTCCCCGTTACAACACTCGTTTTCTACGGGTAGCTTATTAATTTGCCCGTTAATACACTCGTTTTGGCCAGGTAGCTTATTAATTTGCCCGTTACTGCACTCGTTTCGTCCGGGTAGCTAATTAATTTGCTTGTTACTACACTTGTTTTGTCCATGTAATTTATTACTTTGCCCGTTACTACACTCGTTTTGTCCAGGTAGCTAATTAATTTGCCCGTTACTACACTTGTGTTTTCCGGGTAGCTTATTAATTTACCCGTTACTACACTCGTTTTCACCGGGTAGCTAATTAATTTTTCCGTTACTACACTCCTTCAATTTTGCTGGAGACAATCGAAACTGCTATGACTAAACGGAAAAAATGATTAAAAGGTATACATCATAAAAAAGTACTAAGTAACAAAAGAATTTTAGAGAAATTTTTTAAGCTTGAATGGATGAGTACGCGTATTTTTATTAGCGGATAAAAATCGTTTCAAGACAAAATGATACAGGTCATTAATAACGTGTTTTCAGAAATGTTGGGAGTTTTACCTAAAATCTTAATTAAAGGATCTGAGGTTAAGGTGACGATATGTAGAACTGGACGTTGAAGAATGATTGGAATCGTGATTGAGATGTGATGCCTAGATTCGAGGACACTCCTGAGGCAAGTGTAAGAAAGAGAAGTTGGATAGTCCTCTGCAAGGGTAACAAAAAAAGCTAAGAACATCAAGAAAATGGAAAACATAAGCAGATTAACGAAAATTATCTAAAGACCAAACTCCTGTTGGTAGCTAAAGTGAGCTGCCGAGGACAGACAAAAGTGAGCTGCCGAGGACAGACAAAAGTGAGCTGACGAGGACAGACAATTGACATGCTTCTTTTAGCTGGCGAAGTAATATTTACTGAAGTCGGGAGAACTGCTATAATAACTATTAAGAAGGCCTTAACGTCAAGTACTCGTTACATGGGACATTGAAGAGAATTGCAGCTTACCAACACCGTTTGACTGGTTTAATGGCGCATGCATCGGTGACATGTCTAACAGATGTGAGGGTAAAGTTCACATGAAAAGTATACAATATATTACAACTTTAGAGGAACCCAAGCATTGTTGAGTCAGCATTAGCAACTTCTTCACACTTTACCAGCAGAGATAAGCAAACACTGCCAAAAAATTGAATTCAACTATTTTGGATTTTCAATTCTTCAAGTTTGATCATTTTTTCCTTCGTTCATTCTATCCGCTGACAGGTAGCGAGGAAGCATATCTTACATTTTCCGTATAAAACACAAAATTTGAATGAAATGTGAAGAAAATCTTTCCCAGCAGCATGCTAGAGCAAAGGCTAATCGCACTACAGTATACGGCCACGGCAAGAAAACTATGAGACGGAAAAAATACTCTAGATTTAATCCGGGACTCAATCCCATTAATGAAGAAAGTCGCGCACACGAACACGCAAGCAAACACGCACGCCGCGAGGTCTGGTTTAGAGGACAAGGCGGGCGTTGACGCACTCGCTCGCAAGGAAGAAAGCATGCATGTGCAGGGCAGCACACTCGTGTCTCTGTGCAACATGCGACCTGTTAATGAACGTCAGAATGGTCCCAAATTAGCATTTGCCCACAACTTCGAGTGAAACGAAACCAAGAACTGTTAAATAAATACAAAATAGAAAGGACGCAAGTTACGTTATATACCTGCACACTAAGAAAAATGTTCATTCTGTGAAATTAAAACGAACAACTGTACTTGTCCATGATACTTTCATTACCACGCTCTAAACGTTTGAACTTGCACAATAAAATCAAATCTAGACGCAGTAACTTACCACAACACGAAAGAAAATAAAAACTCCGAAAATACGCTGAGGCGTGAAAGATTACTGGCGTCAACGCAGTATTCTAAAAGTGAAAAAAGGCGCTCTTCAAAAGAATGCATCTTAGCAAGAGTACGAAGCTGCACAATTCACAGTCCCTGCAGTACAATTCTCGTCAGTTCATCGCGCACGTCATAAAATGATCACATGTAGAGATGCATTCCGCATCACGAAACCAAATTATCCTTTCATCCAACAAAGCAACCATGAATAGTGAGGTGTGACTCAGATTGCTTTTATTCACAGAGAAATGTGAAGTAGGACGCACTAACTAAAACTAAAAAAAAAATGGTCATTCAATTTTAGTTCCTCTATTACGATATCTTTGAACAACATTTCCCTTATCTTTCCAAGTTAATACTGTTTCAAGCAACGCCCCTGCAGGACATTTTCAAATGTCTCAAACATAAGTTTGTAAGTTGATTCACCATAGCTTTTACAACACTATTTTTAAAATAAAATGATTGTCAATATAGGAAACATTTAGCTCCGCTCATATAATTCAATTTATTTATGCTCAAAAAATGTATAATAATGTAAATACCATGCGACGAAATATTTTACCCATCTGCCTTAAGTCAAGCGAATAGAAGGCCAGAGTTTCCCAAGATGAACACGATATAAGAGTCGTGCAAAGATAAGCTTGTACGTCGTTTAGCTTCTACTCTCATCATTCCGAAAATGAGATTGAACTTACCTACTCCCGCTTCTCTTTTCTTAGATAAAGCAGCCAGAGAAAATTGGACTCACACACAGGAGTGGGGTGCCATTAGCACGGTGGCATCTTTTTTACCGACACAAAAAGTACATTTATAATAATACCAGCATACCTTAATGCAGTATGTACTTGAAGCACGTTGTACATAGCTTCTACTTCCTAATAATAAAGTATCTGCGTACACTTCAAGACACTTTCGAGGTATTGAAAACAATCATACTTTGCAAAAAACTAATGTACGACAACATGATAGTTCCAATTTTTCTAAAAAATAATAACTATATTTTTCTGAATTCCTTCTGAAAAGCTGCAAAGTACACTTCCAGTCTGAGTTGAAGTTGACATAGCGCTTAAAGCTCGAAGTTAACATCCATCAGTCTGGTAGAGCTGCTTCGCCAGACGTAGCTGAGAGGCAGTCATACAGTTTATACTGCATCAGACTTCCATGGCTTCATGCACACATTCAGTGACAAGCGGCGGTTGTGTTGTATACACACACAGGGTTCTCGGGTTCGCGCTGGCCATCGCAACGCTTGCTTTGTTTGCTATTGCGGCCGTTTCAGGACAAGCCGTGATGAGCTAACTGAGGGAATGTCAAGTTTAGGACATCGTTAACACGAACGTGATCGTCACAACACATACGTCGTTGCCCTCGAACACATTAAAAACGTAGATACGCAGCCTATTAACCGTTGGATAGTCCTAAAAATCTGAACCGAAGCAAGAATTGTTAGTTTCGCGGCTATAACTCGACACATCAGCAGTACGCTTTACACTCTGCGCAATTAATATTCGTGAACATTAATTCTCAACAGCCAGTGAAGGATTCATGTAGGAGAATCGTTCGTAATGAGAGCTAAGCACACCTAGCAAAACAAATACTATGTATTATAAACTTTAGAAATTCTTCAAGAAGTAACAATAAGGCAAATAAACTGTAACAACTACTGCTCGTTTCCACGTCATTCAAGAATTGAGGTATAAAAAATGATAGAATAAAGACTTTCAATTTGATTTGAAGTAAAAAATGCGTAGATATTCCTCAAATAAACCATTACTCGAACTACAACCGAAATTCAGCCAGCAGTCATTCACCGTATAGAGCACTGAACTTTTAAGTGAAATGAACGGAAAGATCAGTTCTCCCACGGTGACAGAAGATCTCGTCAGGAACAGCAGCAACTGGATAGGCTACTGCGGAAAGGGGAGAAAACGCGCGATTTTCTCAAGAAAAGGATGAGAAGGCCCTGTTTAGAGCCAGTGAAGGCCGGGGATTTGTTAGTGAGAGTCGCTGGAAATGCACTCGAGCAGAAGTAGCCAGACAATACCCTTGATTGGATCCCCTGCGAGGAGGCGGCGGGTGTTCATGAGAACATCACGCAATTCGAACGAAAGATTTAAGACACTCGAGGAATTTAGCTAATGCCAAGGATTTTTCAAAAAAAAATATGACTGAATCGAACTACATCTATGCTCAAACCGCAATTCAACTGAAACTTTCGATACTCAAACGTTTTCAAAAACCAGAAGTGCCTTGCTGGTCCGCAAACAACATAACCAATTCATAGAGAAAAGTACAAATATTAATATAAAAAATTACTCAGCGTACGATAAAAACTCGGGTGTAAATTATTTTAATTATATAACTAAGTTAAAAAATTCCAGTGACGGCACAAAATGTATCAAAAAAACAATTGAGCAGCAAACAAAAATTTGTTTTTGGAGAAATACATGAAAAAACTCAGATTCAGGATCCCAAACTAAGTCGCAGGGCAGACACAATCGATGGACAGCGCCTCAGACAACATTCCTATTATTCCAGGAGTTTTCAGAAAAGTTTATTGCGTACGATGATCACGAAATGAATAAAAGCGGAGACACAGCACGGCATATTGACGTATTCTACGTAAACACTAGAAAACAGTTATTAAAAACTGCCATCCGGAGTACAAATGAAATCTGCAATAAGCAAATAATTTAAATGAATTCAAATGAAATAAAAATTTTCACGAGTTCTAATTATTAATAATGGAGTCGGAATGCTTTTCGTGAATACAGTAGGCGAAACGAACACTCGCCGCTGATAAGAGAGTACGATCGGTCGAATTTGTCGGTGGGAGGCTAGAAAGATGTCTTCAACACAGCTCCTATTGTCTCGTAAGATTAGATAGGCAGGAGCACGTCGTCAGAAAAACACCGTAGCATAATATTCCCGTGGGAAAACGTAGAAATTTACAGAAACTTGCGCGCATAAATTCCTAGCAGGGCAAAAAAATTAAATAAACACGGCTTTTACAATGAAACAACTTAGCCTGTAGGGATGAGTTACTTTAGACCCGCAACGCTCTCTAAGAGATATCAATAGTACAGGTGCATAAATAAGCATCTATTTTTACGTTAGAAGGTTGTAAAACCTAGACTAAAGACATCAAATCATTGATATTAACAAAAGAAACCCCATTAACAGGCGTTATGCCTAAAATTTCAACATGATACAATACGAAAAACAAATATATTTTTATAAAAAGTATGACTAATTGATCAGGCGTGAGAAAATGAAAGGAATACGTACAAAAACGAGAATAAATGCGTAAAATAACACAATGCGAAGTAAACATCAGAAAGAAAAGTGCACAAATTCAACACTTCCGTACCGTCAGTTTCACAGTGTGTGTGATATTGAAATTTACAGCGACAGAAACGCCATAACAATAGACATCCAAACGCCATAACAATAGACATCCATATCCGCTAAACTAAGTACAATGACTTAGAATTACAGAACAATGAAATTTTCAATTTGAGCAGAAGATTTATCATTTGTGGGGCACCAACTTAGTAAAATAGAGATGGATTGGATACCCAGTTATAATCCTCATCATAAAACTTCCCTTAACCCATCCTGCAACATAGTCACGTCTGTGCACTAACTGTGAAATTTTCACTTTTGATAAAATAAAACATATTTCGGTAAGATAAGAACTTTTAGTTACACTGCTATAGTATATACAACGGAAATCAACATCATTTTGCAAGTTTTTTAACGAGTACATGAAGGAATTTTGACATATAATATAAAAACAGCTGTAGCTTACTGCAGCTGAGTAAACGGGAGATCATTTACATTGAGGCTAAACATGGATAATCATTCAATCAGCGAGTAGCTGTCCTTGTTAACAACTTTTGTACCGCATTGCATCAGTTGAATGTAATAACATTAGGAATTTAACGCCTGCCACATCAATTGTGGAGATTCATTGAAGTCAGATGAGCAAAGCTGAAATTTATTTTGAATTATCTGATCAGGCGTTTCATTTATTTTTCTGCACAAAGACATGCAAATACAATGTATAAAGGGATGACGTGCCCTTTTTTAAGGGTCATTATTGCATGAGTTACATCATTTAAACAGTTTAAGTTAAAACCTTTGAACGAAAGACAAAATTACACTAGTATTTGAAACACTTGCATTTCAATACACCTGTGTAAATTTTTGAAAACGCTAGGGAAAAGAACATCAAAGATATCAATTCATTTAACATTTTCCTTTAACTTTAACGCTCACTTCTAGCAGAGCGACTTGCTCAGAGCGATGATAGGCTCACAGGAGAAAAATTTAGTCACTTGCTACTAATATGGTGTAGGGCTTCCACTAGTACAAATAATGGCGGCAATTCAGCGTTGCATCAAGTCTTCAAGTGTCCTAATGTTCACTTGGACGATTTTGAACCACTCTAGCATCAACTGATCTCGTAGTACGACCACAGTACGTGGACGATCTTCTCGACGTTTAACTCTTTGTTCTCTTCGGTCCCATCAATTTTCTATTAGGTTCATGTCTGGGGACATAGCAAGTGGACATATTCTAAAAGACTGTCATACTAATTGACGAAAATTCTAGTCCAATGCACCCGGTCGTTATCATCCTGAACGATGGGCGAAGCAAAATGCCTTTCTTCGTTCAGATATTGCGTAATTGGCCAAACTTGGCTATTTAACAGTTCGATGTAGCATTGCTCCTTTAATTTCACGGATAACTTAACTAAAAGACCTACTATTGGGTAATTGAAAAAGCCCGAGAAAATGATGAAATCCAATCCTCCTCGCATCGTCCCTTGCACACAGGTTTCGTTGACGGCTTTGTGAGGTCTTCGGTGAACACAACGGCTGGCATCTTTACTACACTGCTATTGGGACAAAATCGTGATTCTTCTGGCCACATGACACTTTTCCACTCTTCTACAGTCCAATGTGCGTGGGCTTTGGCCCAGTTTAAACGAGCGATCTTGATGGTGTTTACATCGGTCATTTTCGAGCCCCCCAGCTCCATCTATCTATTAAATCGCAGAACGAATTCTATACGAGTTAGCTCAGAAACAAAAGAAGAAGGGCCATCATTCACGTTCTGCAATAGTTCCATCTTTGATGCAAAGCGATTCCGGTCAACAATTCGGGACACACGGCGGCGGTTTTTGTCGGTTAGAATTTCACTGTGACCATAATTTTGCCTTGAATCGCCGTTCGTACCGTATTTTTCAGCTGTTGGTCGACCCGCACAACAGAGCGGCATAAAACATCAACGAATTCCGTACTTCCTCCACTGGGTGTCTCTTGTCCGGCCAATTGCAATAGCTACTTTGCCATTTCGAAACTTCTTTCTTTTATCCTATCGTTTTGAAGCAGCTAAATAACAAGTCCATATCTTGCCAGCAATGAATAAAGGCTGTTGCCTATTGAGTATAACCTAAACATCTCTATAACCATCATTGCCTACAGCATAACCTAAGCATCGATCACAGCTTTGAAAACCGATTGTTGAACGTAGTACATAACTGGAGCTAGAGAAGCTATAGACGAGTAATTTCTTATCCATTGAGCTTAATTTACGTGAAATTATGAACTAATAGGTATTCATCTATTTATATTTTATGGTTCATTATTAATTATCTGTTCTCGAAATATTACTTAAACACACACACACAAAATTAATATCACGAGTATTCATGGCAAACTTCAATTTGAAGAACATTTCAGAATAAAACTTTAATAAACACTTACACTTAGCAGTGTATTGACTAAATATTTAGGTTCATAGGATTTCATTCAGTGAGCAGGAATATGTACTTCTGATTCTACGAGGACTTGACCATAAACGATGTGACTAAAGTTCAGTTCCTCGGTTCAGCCCATTCGGACCATCATTTCTGTCATCACTTAGTTCTCACAAAGCATCCGTTGTCCTAGCGTCCCAGCAAAAACTGTCCATTGCAATTAATTTATTAAAATACTAGGGTAGTAAAAGAGGAGGAACGTGAAAGAGAACAATTTTATTAACCTATGTTTCAGAATACACGGATTCCACCGTCAGTGCTGAACTGCATGAATATTTTAAGCTTATATTTATAGACGTAACCATAACAGAACGAAAGAAAAAGAAAATTTAGAATTTGGGCACATATCAGGACTAAAACACAATATCTTTATATCCACCTTTATATGCATACATTTGCACCCATAGAACTACAAACACAGCTGTAGCAGTAACGGTGTCACGTATAAAATAGGAGCAATATTTACTTCATGGTCTTTTGAAACTTTGAAATTATTGAAACTAGGCCTTTTAAGAATCAAATAAATAGTGATTCTAAAATCAGGGGATTATACTCGCCTAAGTTTAGTGGAAAGTTGCGAAATCCGAAGTATTATGCGAGTGGTTTGATCTAAGGCAGCGATTTCACAGAGCTGACTGAGTTGAAGATCCAAATGGATGGCCGGTTGCGTAAAGAATGAGGGTCGACACCGGCGGACCAACTGTTCGATATATCTACTTCCACCATATGACTACAGGTAAAAATCACATAAATATACAAAACCACTATCTAGGGCTTCTCCCAATCGTTCCACCCTACAAAAAAGTGATAGAAGCGTAAAACTATTTCTATTGAACACTTGCACGTCAACGAAAGTATGATGAGCTTGGATGAGAAACAACAGTTCCTTTTTTCTCTCAGAATTTGTTACGAACGGACACCACGAAAATGAAGAAACGGGAATGGGAAGCTGTTTTGAAGCTAGGTGTACTAGTTCGTCAATTTTTGTGCTTTCGAAATACTGCCAGGTAAACTTAAAGTTTGAATTCCCTCGCATTTCAGCAACGATAACAAGATTCGTGACGCCGAAACGTTTGTAATTAAAAATGTTCAATTTCACGTTGCTTTTCATTTCCTTTTCGCACGTGATTTTGTCATATAATCGACCAATATCCTCTACACATGACGAAATCGTATTTTGTGAACAATCATTTCTCTCTTCGACAATCATTTCTATACTAAGAGTATTCTCTTTTCTTGACGAAGCAACTTATCAATTGCAATGGAAATAAATAATTTCACTATTTCAATAAGTAGGAATTTGTGGAGCGAGTCTCAAGTTAAGTACATATGGTTCATTTATTGCTGATTCTCGTAACATTGACAGCCTGTACACCAATACACCAGGAGGTAGAGATGTTAATATATATTATATTTTCTAGATTTCGAAAACGTCTACTCCTGTTAACCATTTAATTACAAAACGAATTACTTCACGGCTACGAGAAAAATTTGTGGGTTAAATTCGTTTTTGTAGGGTCTTGCGTTAAAATTTCAGGGCTATTTTCAAGGCCTTGCTCTCTGACCTAGATTTGCTTATTCGTAAGCCAGTATGAAAACCCTGGTTCAAACTATTGCTCACTCAATTTGAAATTCCTTGTTTACTTCCTTTTGATAATCATTATCGATTTAGCAATATATTAAACGAATATACGAGGAATTACTATAATTAAGTCATGCATCTTAATGGATTTGCTTTGCTGTTTTATTCTAAAACGAATTTGAAGTCTAAAAAAATGTAGGATAGATGATATCCCTAACTATTTTAAAACTTCTCTGTCTCACTTCGGGTATGGGCCTATGCCTGTCAGTGCCATCTCTTTTTTCGATTGTGCAACACTCTCGCGACCATTGTGCAACATTCCCTCGTCGTAACTCCACCTGAGCACGTCTGAGTCTGCCATCGGGGTGTAAATTTCTGAGCGGATGAGCAGGCTGGTCCGATTATATCCAACTGTTTGAATTTTTTGGCTTTCCCATTGATTCCAATAATTACATTGCATGAATACTTTTTGTTTTAAATTATTACTAGTTAATATAAGAATAAACTGACTTGTTCTACAAATGCTGAACCTTACATCTAGGTGTTATTGATCATTTACCAGAAAACCTCATATGAAATGCATAACCTATAAAAATACATAAATTTGTTACATTTCCTTAGCAGTTACGTGGTACTCTACAACAGTTCTGATTGGGTTTGTTACTTTTGCAACATCAATAACATAAGGAATCGATCTTGATTAATTCTTCTTGAAGTTTATCATGATATATACGTATGTGGACGTACCTTCGCTCAGTAGTCTATGTTAGAAAATTTCTGAGTTCTTAAAGTTGAAAGCTCATCATTTTCACCTGATAGTATACTTCAACAAAAAATATTCCTTGCAAAATTCACAAACGATGTACCGTGTTGGGGTGTGATCAGTTGTTGTCCACTGCAAAGCTAAAGTACGGAGCTTTTACGGTAAGTTGTATTTTATGAAAGTGACGATGAAATTTTAAAGTAAACAGCCGTTAATTGTAAACATTCTCCAACAAATGCCTCACACTGGAAATTTTCAGATTTCAAAGCTTAAAAACATCGTATAATTTACGTACATATATGAATGGGTATGAAGCATTTTGTAGCGAAGGTGTGTAATCTGAATCAAGAAAAAGAATTTAAGGATGTTTGTATTGTGAAAAATTCAGTAAGAAAATTTTAAGTAGCAGGTGAAGAGTAAGAACTTGTCGTGTAAGGAAAAACTTTCAATAAGTTCTCAATTATTTCAACCTGGCAAGATCAAATATTTCTCAGTAGACAATCATCGATCAGAATAAGTACAGAAGCTCGATTCGCGTGCCTTTTTTCCTTCAACTGAGCTTCTGGGCCTTTGTTCAGACACCTCAAACAGTAGTTAGCAATTTTCTATCGATGCTTAAAATTATATTCTAATCGTTACAAAAACTAGAAATTATCAATGAGACCAGTTACAAGTAACACTACCGAACACATCCCTCATACAGCATACAATTCTAACACTTGCGTAGGCAATGTGAACTCGAAGTTGTAGAGGGCTTAACCGTGCTCCCAAGATTCTAGAAAAAATTACCTTTGTCTAACATAATCGAACTCACTTTCCTTCTCAAACAGTTTAGAAATAAGGCATGTGAAACTAATAACGTATCACATAAAATGTACGAGATTTCTTTTAATTAACGAAGTAGAGAGCAGCGCACGTAGCACCGCACCTCCCGAGCTCGGGTAAATGGAGTCACCTGGCAACAGCCTTCCGTGACATGACTTCGCCTCCTGATACCTCTTGCTATTCTGCTTCATCCCACATCTAAGGCTTGCTTGGACACGTGCTGACTAGATCCTCTGTGAAATGAACATGAAAAATCTTACAGAATAATGTGTGTGTTAAATCTAGTTGCAAAACCCGCAAAATTTTTGCGTATGTAGTAGGAGTATTGATCGATAAAACTTGCATTTGATACTACATGGCATTTTGCTCCTTTAATATTACAGCTTTGATACAGCAAAAACGTTCATATTTTTACTGCACTATGGATACACCGGCGGCACCCGTGTGGCCAGCGCATAAAGGCCCAAATATTTTCAAGATATTCAAGATATGCATTTTCTGGGTCGTATCTTTCTTTGCTCCTCTCAGTTCATCACTGAGAAGGTAAGGTACACCCTCTCCAACTGCTATCAAATTCTAATGACCGATTTCACAGTACTTGAACACTGAACAATCGTTATAAACCGAAACTGAGTGCACTCGCAAATTAATTTCATAGTAAAACTACTTTACTATGCTGTAAAATAGCAAAATGCCAACCACTTGGTTGACATACAGAGATCGGTGAAGCTGTTCAAACAGCGTATATCAACCAATGAATTTAGAGTAAATGTTTGTGTACAATTATAGTAATAAAATAGAATAAAAACGATGATGGAAGATAATACAATAATGTTTTATTAATTATACAATGCCTAGAACGACTAGTTTCTGAGATATTCGGAAGATAACACATTGAGGAATAAACTCCATGTATTAATGAGTTAAAGAGACGGCAAGAATAAGTAAGCAGAATGAAAAACCAAAAGCAAGCACACTTGCGTCTCTAAAAGAACGACAAAGAAAGGAAAGGTGCAGCAACAACTCAACTCAGCGTAAACTCCTGCAAAAAGCATTGCTGAATTTGCCAAGAGTGATGCCACAAGGCAGCACTATTTCCAAAAGGCACTCTAATGAAGACAGGCACCATCAACATCCACAGAGTGGAGCTCAAGAATACATAGTTATCCTGGAGCGCGAAAAACCTTAAGATATTCTGTACAACAAAATTCCTACATAGCTCTTCTCTCCGAAGGATATGATTTAAAATTATAGCACACACTAACAAATGAAAATTAGTTGTTCTCGCAGATTTGCTATTCGCTCAAAGCTATCAAATTTGAACAAAGTTTCCCTTTTATGGCCCATCAAAAATTATTCAATATTTTGGTCCGGTCACATTAACACTGCAAAAATAAAAGAGGAACGGAAATTTCTCCTCGACAAAAGCTTGAAGTAGTTTTTCACAAACTACAAACTACTAAAGTAAGTTCAGCTTTCGAAGTTGAATTCAGAGCAGTCAACCTTCAAGTCGCCATCATCAAAGCAAGGAAAACGTAACTAAAAAATCCGTGCTACAGAAAAGTGAAAAACTATGGAACCTCATGCAAGAGAATGAACGTAGCCGATAGCGAAAGAAGGGAGCAATACTTCATCGACCGATCGAGGTTTTTCAAAGGGCAGAACAGAGGGACGACGAAGTTTATTTTGAGGTAAGGGGCGTAATCCTTTTGGAGAAACATTTTGTGCGCCTTCAGTTGAGTTTAGGCCACACTTAGGCGTGGCAGTAAAGCGGCGAAGGCTCGTCGACACGAGACCGCGGCGCCTCTCAAGCCACGACCGACACAAACAGATGACGGCCCGGTGAGGCGGGGGCGAACGAAGTCACCGACAGTAGAAAAAATAAAGAAACATCAGGTTTTTGTGCGCGTAACCTTCTGGAAAAATATGGAAATTCTGAAATATTCTACGATATTCGGGCAAAACATGTCGATGTGGGCCCGTTCGCGATGATTGAACTAAACATCAATTACATAGAAAGCTACAATGATGCCTATAAACTGAGCTTTTTTGTCAGCCTATACAAATCAATGGGAGAATTACAACCCCCGTATTAGACCAAGCAAATAAAAGACGACAAGCGGAATAAGGACGGACAATGAAGATGATACGAAAATTACTTATGTCGAAGAAACAACACTGAAATAAGAAGCCGGCCTCCACACTCTAAATGATCTATTATGCAACAGAAAAACTTATGTTCCGACGCGATTATGCTGCCGTTCAAGACAAGCTGTGAGATCAAAATACCTGTTTTTATTAAATGCCTAACACCAAAACTTTTCTGCACATAACTATTGTAACATGGGTATGGACAAAAGGGGGCATAATACAAAACACTGCTACTCTGAATTCGAGAAGGGAACTACCAATGTGTGATCCTGAAACTCTTTCTAACCATTCATCCACCGAACTGTTCGTAGTCACAACGAAGTATTATGGACGTGTCACTTCAGTCAGTTGATAATATCATACTTCTTGACGCTCGAACTGAGGCTGGGGCGGGATGTGCGCAAGGAACTTCGAGGGAACCACCTAAGTGACTAGTTCCATCATTTCCGCTCCTACCACCACTCACTGGATTTTCTCTGCACTCGCACTGCTCAAGTTTCATGAATATACAATTCAACCATTTGAATACATAATTCAATATGCAATTCAATCTCGATTATACATTCAAGAAAAGGTGATTCATCTTTCCATTTACTTATAGCAGTGCGCATTGATATCGTGATCGATGACAAATTTTCAAGCACATAAATTGCTAAGACCAAATAGAAATTTGGTATGAATTATATTGATAGGGAAATGATAATTAAAACAACGAGAAAATAATGACCCAACATAGAACTGCTGTCCATGCGTCGCCCACACTTGCGGGTATATTGGATGCCGTTAAAAAGAATTTTTTTAATTTGACCTGTAGCCGTTCTAACAGTTGCCCTGC
Source organism: Orchestia grillus (assembly GCA_014899125.1). Classification (NCBI taxonomy): domain Eukaryota; kingdom Metazoa; phylum Arthropoda; class Malacostraca; order Amphipoda; family Talitridae; genus Orchestia; species Orchestia grillus. The sequence goes on along the minus strand of VOMN01072241.1, from coordinate 53,133 downwards.
ACGCTTTTAAAACACACTCACGCTGCAAGACCAATTCTGAATTTCTGAACACTGCATTCAACTTTCACCAATATCTGACCTATGCTTGTTCCAGGTTTTGGACATGAATCATTACTCTACATTTGCAACGGAAATCAATGACCAGAACACATTAATATCCCCATGATACACCTCGCAATTACATAGTATCAATCTATACCACCCTAGATACAGTATTCTCCTTTCTTCCTAATTCCTAGTCGGGTTTCTCGAAACGTTAGTCGTGACACGATGACGAATTTTTCAACATACAAAGAATCCGACGTACGATACGCAAAAAAACTAAAACTGACCGACGAGTTTCTTCATCCGTACAATGGCAAAACCTAATAGGAGGAAAAGCATTTCGTAAGATTTGTCAAAAAAAAAAGAATTAGAATTTATTACAAATCAACACAAAGTTCAATCATGTCTTCTATATTTACTTTAACCAATGATTAGAGTCTTGCGACTGTTTTAATTGCTTAAAACCAATATTAAAGTTCCGAACAAATTATACCATATCCGCTTTACTAGTCCACAAGGTTGAGAGGTGTTGAAGAGAGTATTGATTCTAAATAACTTCAGAAGTCAACCTTGAAGGTAGCTCTCTAATCAAACAACTAAACGAATTAAATGATTAAGAACTGTTCTGAGCACCGATTTTTCTCATATATAAAACGGCTTTCACTAACAAATACGCGGTTAGTTGATCATAAGTGTTTTCATTTTGACCGAGCAACAATTTTTCGCTCGAGTCGTCCGTGATTCAACCATCGTAATAAAATCGCTCCCACGGGAAAAAAGTCTATTTTACAGTCGACTCTACGACATTGTAAAGCTCGCTATTCACACGAAATGTAACGCAATGAGAGCAAAGAAAAGAAGAGACCATTTACTATGGACTGGGGAAAACGTGGAATCTATGCACAGGTGTGTTCTCACACCGGATTCCTTGCGCATTGAAACAGCAAGGTAAGAAAGAATAGGAAGAAAAGACGAAGATGAGATAGCGAAGAAGGTGTGAAATTTGAAAAAAGCAAAGTGGGCCCGAAAGATAGAAGTCCGAAAGCCTATCTATAGCTGAGGTAACCTAACAGTTCTCCCCTGGGGTCACCAGTCCCCATAGCATAGGATAGAAAAATCTAATTGACCTAACGCTATTGCCTGGCTTATGCCTCCCGAGGGGCGACGATATCACAATCTCACACGTTTCATCACCCAAATGACACAATTTAGCTTACGTGAGCAGGCATCAGTATATAAGAATGATCTCAATATGCACGAGTAACTAGACACTACCCTAAGTCATACTGGTAACCAAACGTAATCTCATTCAAAGAAAAAATGCTGCCCAGTCGTTCGTTGAACAAAGCGTTCATTATTAAAAAATATATCCATAATAGTCATGAGGAGTTCAGCTCAAATAAAAGCGGACTACTCAAAACAAGCGACATGTTCCCAAAAAAAAACTTATTTTATACGAAAAAAGTAGAATCTATCAGTTTATTTCCGTATGCATGCACTGTCTACAACCGAATAACGATTATAGGACGAAAGGATGTATTAACACGACGAAATGATTCAGCTTTAACAAGACGGCATAAAATTACGATCGATTTTCTATAATACGCCCCGGTTGGCAACATCATTAAAATCGCAGCTCGCCCGTTCCTCCGCAGGCTTGCAGCGCACTCCCGCTCGCTCGTCACAAGTTTCCACCGTGATGATCAACCAACATCATTAACGAATCCCAATCCGACCAGCCTAATAACCCATCGCGGCTTCTAGTGCCGTTAAGATTTAATTTTTATCAATTTTACGATACATCTACAAACCCCGTTAACGAATTCTGTTCCAATTTTTGCGCTGAGATTTATTTTTAAATGAGAATACGTGTACAACATTCACGTAAAATTTTCGTCACGAAACTTAGCATTTATAAAGTATAAAGTATTCTGAAGTTTACGAATTATTTACCAATATCGCTAAACGATTGAAACAAATTAAAATGCAAATATTTTTGGCTGAAAAGAGTGTCATAACCCTTTCTTATAATTCCTTTATTTGTAAGTTCAGATAATTTTTGTGAACTGTAGGTTATACACGTGTATCAGAAATGAAATACGAAACCAAAATATCATCCAGGTACAAGTAGTAGTAGTAGTGGTATAGATAGCAGCCCTTCAGTGACACATTATGTCGCACCAAAGGAGAAAAGACCATTTAGTATGAAATGTAAAGAATGAGGAATCTATGCACAAGTTGTATTCCCTTGATGAGATCCCCGGTGCATAGAAACGGCAAGTTAAAAGTATGAAGAGGAAGAAAAAAAGGATGATGTAGCAAAAAAGATGTGAAAATTGGAAGAAGTAAAGAGGACTCGATAGAAGTCCCGCAGGCCTATCTACAGCTAAGGTAACCTTACAGTGTCCCCTTGAGGTCATCAGGCCTCATAGCGTATAATAGACAAACCAAACTAGCCTCACCCTATTGGCTATCCTATGCCTCCTGAAGGGTCGTCTAATTACCGAAATAAATTATTTCAATGAGACGGAAAGCAGTAAAAAATGAGGTTTTAAAGACAAAGTTAAAAAATGAACTAGTTCATTCCATTCTGATATTTCATCCAAAAGGTATTCATGCAATAATAAACACTGGCTGGGTTTTATCAGTGAACAATTAATTGCCATTACTACTCCTGCTTCTTGATTGGGCATCATTACAAAGAGGTGTCCAAAAGACCCAATGCAATGCAAGAATGGATTAAAAATGTCGAGAGTAATGCAGAGCTGAATAGCAAACGCACAGTCGAGGCAATAGTATATGTTGATACAGAAAACGACCTAACCGGGATGAATCGTTGTACTCGTACAGTAACCTTGAAAGCTGTTGTAGAAGATAAACGTTATATTAGTTAGTTTCAAGCTCCTTAGGCATGTGGAGTGCGACCTCAATAGAGCGAAAAGAAAGAACCATTTAGTATGTTTGGTGTGGATTGAAGAAAACGTGGAATACACGCACAAGGTGTCTTCCCATACAGGAACCGGGAGTATAGCAACAGCAAGTTCTGTATGAAGAGAGAGAAAAAACAAAGAAGACATAGGTAGCTATGAAGGTGTAAAAATTCAAGGATGTAATGTATGTAGACACTAAAGATAGAAGTCCCGTAGATCAATTTACACCTGAAGTAACCTAAGAGTGTCCTCACGTGAACGCCACTACCCATAGCATACGATAAATAAACCGAACTACCCTATCCCTATTCTACGCATCCTGAGGAGGCGGTTACAGATAACCGCGCAGCCACAGAAAAATAAGGCTGTTTAGGATATACTGCCCCTCTTGAAGATATTGTTCTAAAATACCATTTCGTGAGATATTGTCGAGTTACAGGTACATTTTTAATCATCGCTGTGTACTCAGAATAATGAGAAAGTTCGCATCGCAATAACAATTGGGCGCTGAGAGCCTTGAAGATGAAGTTTTAGAAAACATGCAAACTCTTGACAATGAACTGAACTGAATTTGGTGGCTGAACAAAGCCCGAGTCAACATAGCTGAGGCATTTGGTGTCAGTCTTGCAACTGTGTCTGACCACCTGAAGAAAATTAGTGAAGTAATAAGTTCTGAATACGAGTTCGGATTAGTTGAATGTATATTTAAAATTCAGCGTTTCGAAGTGCGTTCGACGTTGTCTCTTTCTCTCTCTGAGTGAGATTTCAGTATTTAATTTCTCAATCAAATCGTGATACATGACAAAAAGAATATCCTTCATGATAATTATCAGCAATTAAATTATTGGCTTCATCATGACGAAGCACCTAAACATTTCCTGGAGCCGAAGTACATAACATCAGCTGAAAATATTGGTGACAGTCTGGTTAGTCTGCGACTGATACATTACCCCTTTCCTAGAGCTAATCATGGCACCAAAGTAGAGCTATACTACATGCTACGCGGTGCAATTCATGCTCACCAGAGAAAAACGAAGCCTGCAGTCGAGAATTGTCGTGAAGCAATTCACCGCCACGATACTACGGCCACACGTAATCGCACGATGATGCTGCAAAAACTCACTGACTCGGGATATGAAACTTCACCACATCCTGCTCATGATCCTGATCTTTCATCCACAGTCCACCATCTTCTCCGGTATCTACACTTCAATATGCAGCAAACTTCAAGTCCAGGTCGAAGGTGGAAACTTAATTTAGGATTCTTTGGCATCGCGTCAGCGGATTTCTATTGACGAGATTACCCGTACATACATTGTTGATAAATGATAAAAATGCACGGAATATGAGGCGTGATGATTCCTTTATCGCTGCCAGTGAACATGTGATGGATCCTACTCCGCTGCCAGCAAAATACGTGGTGATCCAATGCGTTTCTTCAAGTTTTAAATCTGATCCCTCTGAATTCGCCCTAATTCTGTGTGAACTTGTACTTTTAATTGAAATGAGATCAATTCATAATAAGCTGCCACCACCTAATTTCTCAGGAAACTATTTTCAATTCAACGCGACAAATATAAGTTATTTCAACACGATGATGATGATGATGAGAAATGATGTCGTATTCAATTGTCACGTGAATGATCTTGCATTGACCGAGCAATAAAAACAAAGGTAAGCGTGTCGATGAGGCAAAGGTTTACTGGATTGAGGCTTCTCATCTTGCCTCAGAGTAAATTTCGTCGCGCGGATTGCATGAATGCGGATAAGAGCTTTCCAATCCCTTGATAGATATTAACAGTTTGGAACACAGGACATGATGAACCGTTATATTTCTCAATTAAATGAAATAAATCCAAACTGAGCTGGACAAAACGATATAAAAATCCTAACGAATCAATGATTTCGTAACGATTAGTTTACTCGCACATTAAGTCGACTCTCAGAGAAAGCACATTAGGGGTTCTGATAAAATAGAGCTAGACAATTTTAGAGGGGTATAATGCCCTACTCATACTAGGATGCTGAAAGGAAAGCGGTTAAGAATATGACTGAACTCGCAGATATGAGCCAGTGATGTGCCGATATATTTGCCACACCCATCATGGATTCGGGTTGCGGAATATACAGGGCAATTATGAATAGACACACATCTGCGTATCCCTAGCAACATCTCACTTGATTCGTGGGCGTGGACATCTACGAATCCAATGAAATAATTATGATTCGTCACATCACGCCTGGTGCGTGGCCCTCCGTTGGTCAGAGCCGGAGGCAATGCACAGGTTTTCACAACGATGTCTGAGGACCGAAGGATGCCAACCACACTCTGGTCTGTCCTTTGTAGTGCCTACTCCCGGGCTGTAACGAACGTGTTCAATCGACTCGTGAAGTGTGGCTATCATTGCCACATTGGATAATAATGAATTCTACACATAAAATAGAGGTTGTTATCTAAATTGCAAAGACACGAAATATTTCCTAATAATACATTGACACACACATATAACCCCAGATTATACACACAGATGGACTTAGAGAGTGAATGTTTTCCGAGGTGAGAGGTGGACGAGTCAAGACTTCGATCGAACTTTGATGTTTTCCGAGGGATGCCGTATGCCACGCTGGTTTCGGACGAGGTTTTGGGGCGACGATGTGTTGTAACGGTTTTCTTTTCGGGCGCGGATGGTGATGCCGTCATCCCTGCCTCTCGTTGCCGTTGAATATATTCATTGGTCTTTGTTCCTTTTTGAACGTGTGCTACGTGTGGTCACAACACAGGTGTCTAATTTTCAATAATACTCAAGTACTGGAACCAAGCATTTACCGTCAATAAAGTCTCGGTTACCACATTTTCGCGTCGTCGAACCTGAAGGTTGACAGCTTAGGGAGCAGGAAAATAATTCAAACATGCACATTTCGATCGCCAAAACACGTGCAACAAACGCACACTTCCCTTCATGTTTGCGCTTGAAATAGTATCGTCGGATATTTTTGAAAACCCTTCGCATTTATGCACCCGCTACTCAGCAGCTGGAGGTAGTTTTACGGATACACAGTAAATTCAAAGTTGAACAGAAAAATAAGAAACTATAAAACAGAACTTGTAGCTCGGCTCTTACGTTGTGTGACAAACAAGAGAATCATTTCAAAGCTTATAAGAGATTCAAGGAGCGTTAATGAAGAGATGTTGATGCAAGGAAGGAGGCAAACTGCCCCACAGAGGGACCACGTTCCGCTCCCCTTGATCCCGAGTCTCCACACTAAAGCGAGAGAGGCAATATCAGACCACAGCAAACAGCGAAGGAGGGGAGGCCACCAACACGGCTATGGTAAGGAAAGTTAGCCTCGTCTGTGTAATTACAAGTTGCAGTCATATGTAACACTCGTATTAGAGCTAAATATTTCGATAATTAAAACTAAGCTGGATACGGTGAAATATTACCATCGAACTCTGTGGATATGACGTTTCGACTCTGCATTGCACGACAAAGAGCGAAACGATAATAGTATAAAAGGTAAACAATTGATAGAAAGAGAGAAATAGTACAAGACGATTCATTTCAAATTTTCATAACGAATGCACGGGTCAAGGATTCTGTACAACGTATAAAGGGTTATTGATTAACCTCAAATCACCTAATTATGATTGAATATTATAAATGTCATGAGAATGAAGTACTTGCTGCTCCCTGATAATGCTGAAAGTTTTATGTTCAAGGTATAACCCGTGTTTGTTTTCACAAACAATGATAGAGAAAGAGCAATTAATATTCGATTGGAGCTTGGGTAAAACGTCATGCCAATATATTAGTACCGTAATGCACATCGACGATGTACCTAAACCGCAAGTAGATTATAATTTCTATAATGTTACCTCCACGTACAAATAATCCATCCGATAATTAGATAAATAATTATATAAACAGTTATTGACAACACTGATTTAAGACAATCCACCACCCGTGTTAAACGTAATACATCGATTAGCTGACGTTACGGATACATTGTTTGTAGTGAAGCACTGTGTGAGGTCATCGCTAATAGCACGTCTGGAGTTTTATTTCCACAGCAACAAGCGAAAGTCTCAATTGACTTCATTTCTGTGAACGAGAAATGAATTCTTCCTTCGAATACTGCTTGGGACAAAAATTTGAACCAAGTTCGCCAGCGCTCTAACATCCCCAAATACCCGATTACTCAAAAAGTTAAACGGGTCGAGTTATGAAGTCGCAGGCGTTACTTGCCAATGCAAACGGCTGCAGTATAGAAAAGTATCCATGAGTCAGAAAGACTCCAAAACAAAATGAAAAAGAATCGCATCAACACTCGAAGTATACATGCATTATAGGCTATCAAAGAAGAGACGTTAACGCAGGAGTTGAAAAACCTACTCACCCGAGTTAAATTCCTACGAAAATTACAACAAGCGTTTCTGCGTTTCTGTAAGGTCGACTGGCAAAGAGCACCAGGGTCTCCAGAGATATGCAGTAAGACTGACACATCATCACACCCATGCTCTCACGATAGCATAGGATGCTGCCAGTTTTAAACAGGGTTTCTGACCTGCACCTTATACTTTCCTCATCCGCAATTCTGCGGTCCCTCAAAGCGCACGTCCATCACGTTTAGCATATCCATCGATATAAATTCAAAATAATAACTATCTTTCAATGAATAAATCTATGAAACGTATGTTTTGAATCGTTCGAGTGTAATAAACGAACATAGCTAGAGCAGTAATCTCTCATAAATGTGAGGCATAGTCAGAGTGAACCATTGAAAGTAAAATTGGACATCAAAGAGAAGCTAAAATTTTGAAGCCATTAAGGTTAGCTCGCTTCAAAATGATTTCACCTTTCGAAAACTTTTGGGAAGTTGGACGGCTACGGATATCCAACGCGGAGAAGTTTAATTCAGCCGAGCAGCGCACTGCCTTCATCTTTCGTTATGCTTTGAATCCCTTGCACAACAAAATTTAAGGTCTATAATGACGTACGTCTTCTTTAAAAGTGCAATATTGCACTAGATATGCGAAATAGCATAACTAGTGCATTACTTTCAAATGCTAAAATTCCCCATGGTGGTCATTATGGTCCTCAACCATTTAGACTACTGTAACTTCCCTTTAGAAATATAACACGAACTGTTCATTCATTGCACACATAGCGAATTCACAAATGGGTATAAAAATCAGCATAAGCAGCAGTAATATTTCACCCATTACATAATTGCCTTTGCTGATCATTAACTACTACTAACAATGCAGAAACGTTTAGTATTTTTTGTTCAACAAACTAATACTAATGAACAATTGGCTATTATTTAATACGTTAACCTACACCAGCGCAAACCGTGTCTTAGCAAGTCGAAACACCGGAGTGACTTACTCGGGAATCGTGCCCCGCGGCACAAGACGGGCCGTGTCATTCTAATCAGTTTTATTCGAGTAGAAATAATACATGGAGTTCCTCAGCGGGGTTACACAATGAGACAGAAATATGCTGAAAAATTAATGAACGAGCAGTAAAACTACTGAAACCGAAGTCACATAATTCTTCTGCCTCCCTTCTCCAGTCAGCCCGGAAGAAAAAACTGCTTGCTCAGCACAAATGCATTAGCGTCGCTCCCGCCCAGACACTTTGCTTGATCAAACCGCCGCGATGGGAATGCGTGCACTAAAACTTTTATTAAGGCGAAAAAATTACCCAGTTTAAGAACAAAAATTCCCAATCTCGATTAGGCAAACGCTTTCTTGTATTAAAACTATCAACCGAGACCAACGGTGGCCTCGAAAGTAGTGGATTAGTGATCTAATTGTAATATTTAATTTACAGCGAGAGAACTCGAGCATGATTTATGACGTGACGGCAAATCACAGCATTGATAATTATGGCAAATGTATAAAAAAGATCAAACTTCGGGAGATACCAGCAAAGCAGGAGATTCATAGATAAATTTATGCACATGAATTCACAAATGAAAATACGAACAAGAAGAAACAAATAAAAAATGAAAACATTCATTGAAATGTTCACACCAGACACGAACAACTCTTACCAAAAGACTATGTTAACTGCACAGAGGAAATATTTTCAGTTCCTTCGTTCAAGGTGTCTCACAGCTAATATAAACAAATCTAGTTCGAATGACCCTTAAACCTCGACATTAATTATAGATTTCAGTAAAGCAAACTCTTGTCAATTTTTTGCCCCTGGTTGACACCTTGCTATACCCGCTCTCCACAGACCTATCACTCATTACACTTCTGACACGACAGGCGTAATACGAATATACTATGTGACCTTCGGTTATAAGTCACATTTTTTTTCAGTGAAACGCTTCTTTCCTGGTGACAACCATTTCAGACACAGCGAATAAATGTAGAGCATATGGCAACCATTGGTTACATTTCACATTTGATTTCAAGGCAAAATTGGCACTTGATTCAGGTAATTTCATTGCGTTTTAGTCGAACCACGTTAACATAGTCTGTTTCGCTAAATATCATTCAGTGGCCATGCTAAAGGTTCCACAGATGTTGAAAATGCGATAACCATCGAGGAAGCTGCCAAAAAAAAATTATTTCCTCCTGCAACTGCTCCTGTTTAAGGCAGGGTTAGATTTTTTTTTAAATCCGGCCCTACCAGTTTTTAGGGATTTCATTTTTTTTTTAGTTTAGAACTGAACTTGTTAACAAGTCTCTATCAACAGTCATACAAAACATAATACATATTTCAACTAATTCTTATAAAATACTAACCAATTAAATGAGATTTAATTACGATCTGCTCACGCTGTGAGCAGTAAATATATTCCCTAGTCTTATTCTTCTATTTCTGAGATAGCTTTACTGTGTGTTTTTAAGTACTTTTACTTCTACAGTCTTGAAACTTGAGAAAGACTGCAAACATCTCAATTTTTAAGCAGCAGCAATGCCTCTACGTAGAGGTAGAAAAAAAAAGCTGGAGTCATGCAACTGAAATTGAAGGAGATATTAAAACTAGTTAGTTGTGACTTTTATGATATGATGGCATAAATAATAAGATAGAGTTAGAAACTATCTGCAAATTTGCAGCAGGACAAATAAGACAAAGTTATGAAACAAAGAGAAAAGAAAGCCATGGAGTTAGTACCATCCATAGGTAGAACTTCTGGCTAGAGGCAGAGAAGGCCAAAAGAACAGGCTTGGGGCAAAGAAGGCCAAAAAGCTTCAAGATTTATAGACATCCGAGGCCAAAAACAGATGGCTAGGAGGCTAAGGCAATAAAAGAACTGCCAATGGCCAGTTTGGGCCCAATTACTATTGTATGCTATAAATTGATTTATACATTTTAAATGGGTTAATGTTGCTCTTTTCAAGATACTGTCATTAAATAGGAAAATAGTCTTGAGTTTCGTTCTCCTGGAAGCAACTTTTTATAGGTTTATCCACTTCAATTTCTTTACTTATAATGCAAACATTTGCAGTTCAATTGTATTTGTATGGTTGCCATACTAGTGATTTCAATGCTTTTGCGAGACGTTTAATTAATATTTGCTACTTAATTAAAAGCGAATTTAATAAAAGGATATGAAATAAAAACCGCCATGTATTTTCTCATTATTTCAAAGCATTTCTTAATTAGTTTACCTTGATAGTTATGCTTAAATAGTAAAAACAAAAAAATTTAAAAATCCACTATGATGTAAAAAACACTGAATTGATGGTGTTTTTGTTTTTAAGGGTTTTGTTTCATCATTTTGGGTGGGCTTTTAATGCCAGCCCTGGTTTAAGGTCGCTACGTTAAGACATTCCAAAGGTTTTTGAAAAACGATACTTCACCAAGGAACCAGCGCTCTGATAAAGGCAAAATGAAGGCTTTGATGACTCGACGTCTGAGGAAAAAAATGCGGTAACTAGGGAAACATCCTGGATGTACAAGTAAGGGCACATTTGCAAATGCTGGTGCCAAAAATGTATCAAAATCTACTCGTAAACGTGTTCTTGGTTCAATGGCAATGGGTNATTGATTCCAGGACAAATTATCTTTAGACTTCAACCGAACATAAAGTACATGTACGTGTAGTCCACAAATGAGACGAGAACTACTTTAGACGAACCTGATAGATGATTCAAAGGCTGGGTTTAGACTGGTGCAAAGTTACACGCCGTTTTCGGGGCCATCAAGTTGGAGGTGGTGTGGTGTTGTGCGTTGAAATAATAAACGACCATCTTATCGGCGCCCTGTAATGGTTCTTGAGTTAATTCCACTTTTTTTAGCACACTTTTGAGTGTTCTACCATGGTTTGTAGACCAGCCTTTGTCCCTTAGAAAAGGTAATCTTCATTCCAGACAACGCGCTATCACATTCTGCCAAAGGAACTCAGCAATATCGGTCCTCATCAGGATTCAACGACAACAATTTGATGGTGTGACCGTCAAATTCGTCAAATTTGAGCACAATCAAAAATTTTTGGTTCATCGTAGAGCGAGAGATTGATGACGATGGTCGGCAATATACTTCCAAACAAGTTAAGGAATGCCTTAAAAATTCTAATGAGATCTGTACCAGCTGCTACGATGAAGAAACACACTTTATTGATAATCGTATTTTTGAGGTCATAAAATGCACAGGATATTACATTAATAAATAAATAACCTTAATGTTTAGTAATAATTATTTAATTTCTATTTCAAATGCTGTATATTTGTAGCTATCGAAATGTTCAACTTTTAACCTGAGATCTTCTTTATCTTCCTTGGTATTATTTCACTCTTTACTTTAGGTCATGCTGAACTAATATCGTGGATCAGAAAAAGTTAATTTTAAGAAAAAACGCAGCGCCTTTCAGGATTTATTGTTAACATGGTAGCTAGTCATCTAAAAACTCCCTTTGATGAATATCCACAAAAATACCTAATACTGTTCAATGTGATAATATTCTATAAGCATTAGAGTGAATTATTTCAGTGGGGCAAACTGTAAATTGAAGTACTGAAATCTATAGATACCTTCGCTGCTACTTACACTTGAAACTTCATACACAAATATGAAATGACATCAAATAAAGTTCAATTTCAGACAAGGTTCGAACGCGGGTCGGATAAACGAGTAACAAAACATGCAACAAAAATCTCGCGCATCATGGACCGCATGGAAGACCAAAGACTTAAAATAACAACACTGTGAAAGACGCATGCCTCCAACGGCTGCAAAGACAATCTTAATTGATGAAGAGATGGGGCTGTGGAGACCGATGAAGTAGGAAGTGGCCGAGGAGAAGAGATGTTGGCCGGAACTGTACTGGGTCGAGTGTGGGTGGCGCTGGACGCTGGCGTGTCATACAAGCTTCGCCTCCACAACTGACTGACTTTCTAGTGTGTCTAGATGTGGGTAAATAACAACTTGTTTCTAAATATACGTAAGAAAAAAGTGTGGTTGGTTACTTTCAAATTTTCTTGTTCCAAAATTCACAATTTTTTCCCTTTGAAGACGATGGGGAAATATTACCCGTTGAGGTAATACAATAGAGGCACGTATAACCAAATACTTGAGCTGGTGAAAGGAGCATTTCTGCACTCAACCTTGATGATGGCATGCAAACATTAGAGAATGCTCGATGAAACCGTGTACATAGTCGAAGCAAGTAAAAAATAACACATATAATTTTGAATGAATACTTCTTCTATGTAAGAGTTAATTATTGAGTCCTTTGAAGCGTCCATTTTTTGGTTCGTCCTCAAGACTGAAGTAATACTTCATGAAATGTGAAAAACTATCTTCCTCAGGTTTTTTGATTCACCACCTCATTTCCATGAGTATCTTAGAGCGATCTTGCTGCCAGAATTGTTGTATTACTCTTCTGAAATTCATGCAATGAAATATGCCTAATGTGCTCTTTACTAAGAAGTGTATATATGGGTCAATAATAGTTACTTATTATACATAATACAAGTAGACGCACCCCGCCAAAAATGGCAGGACAAATGTTAAATTCTTTCGATGCCCTCTTATTTACGGTAATTCCGACATGTGAAATGATATTCTCAGTATCACTGGTACTAAAAATAATAACGAAACTGCCTTACCTGACAGTCTTGTTATTAGTTTAGGAATACGGACCCGGGAATTTGCCCCAATCTGAATCCTTAAAAGCGTGGCAGAAAGAAGGACGGACCAACCAAGCAACACTGGGCTAATATTATACAGTGAAATTGATGTATTGATGCCATAAAATAATGACCCAAAAAACAGAACTTTCGTTACAACCTGATGATGAAAGAGCTGCTTCATTCATAAAATTTAAGAAGACTGAGACCAGAACAAATAAGGTATGTAGAACCTGGCACTAATTAATAATTCTTTAGAAAAATATTACAGCTCACCAAAACTCGAATGCACAGCATAGGTGACCGAGAGGTAGCGAGACCTATGATAGATTGATTGAGGTTTTCCCGTCAACTTCACTGAAACGCAAAATGAGTGAAAGTTCATTCACTGTTAATATAGATTTATATTTATATAATATATTTATAATACACATTTAATATATCACCTTAGTATTAGTTCCCCTAGGCGATTTTAAAACACGGCAAAGTTTTCTATGGTCAATAGCTTCCTCTAAAAATAAAAGGCTATAGTAATTCATTCTACAAAGCAACATAGAAATACTCAACATAATCGTGTTCCATATTATACAAGAATTTATTGTACATAATTATTCTCATCTTATTCCGTTAGACATCAGAGCACATTATTCCTATGCTAAAGCCTAAGCGCAGATACATATTGGTCAGTGAGTAACGTTGGCGAAGTTCAGAATAAACATTTTTAATTCTACTTTAGATTAGGTTACAGGCACCCTAGTAATTAAGAAATTTTCACACCTAAGACTATGATCCGCATTTCCCTCAAATCTTAGCCATCAGTTTCACTAGTACATCACGACAGAAACGGGAATCTCTCGATTGAACTCAAAAGTTGCAGTTGGAACTGACCTTCTAAAGCGAACGTAGCTTCCAAAGTCCAGCACGAATCTCATGAGCCCTACACCCTCGCGACACTCCTCTCTGATACTCAGCAGGTAGAAGCCAAGCGGAAGCTCTTAAAAGTTTGGCGCCAACTTTCAAAATCAGGGCAGGAGCGAACAGAAGCAGATGGACATCGAAGAAGCAGAGGCAATCGAACACAGAAATAGTGCAGAAACTAACGCAAATGACGAGGGTTAGCTATTGTTGGAATAGTGAAAGTTATCATAAAACACTGGAATTCATAACAAACGCTGGCGGCTACAGCAGTGATGATACAGGCTTGCTGACGCGATAAAGAGCTGTTGTATATAAAAGCAAAAAAGAATAACGCCAACGTAAATATAATACCGTGAATATATAGGTTCATTGGTTCAATCAATCAATTTATGGGAAGATCTATCCGAACATCTTTCCAACACCGAAAATATTTCTGAGCATCTCACTTTGATAGTCATGTTGTAACGCACGTAGATACTCTTGGAAAAATTTCAATTTTTTATTCAAGAACGGCTGTGAATATGATTACGCATATACTTTCTGTAGAAATAAACAAACGGTGTTGGAGACGCGATGCAGATGTAAACACATTCGCTGCCACCGTGAAAGTTAGTTTCGTTGCTCCGTGACATCATAATTATTTTGACAATAACCATTTGAATAGTAATTTTTCTTGTAATGAATTTTATTTTACCTCTTGTACATCTTTGATACCTTCGAGATGTTTCGGTCTTCAGGCCCGGGTCACACTGGGGTGCCGCCGTTTTGTGTGCATGGTGTGTCTTCGCACATCCGCGAGCTGTTGAATGAGACCGTTCCCCTCTGCCATTTGGTGACAGTGAAGCAAGGGAGGCCTACCAGGGATAGTTTGAAGAAAGTTATCCAGCTTCGTCTTGAAGACGTCCACGGAACCATTGAATTCTCTTGAATTCTCTCAGATCTTATGGCAGAGAGTTGAAGAGTCCGGGTCCCATTACTGAGAACGACTGTTCATGTCTAGTCCGAACGCTGCCAGCCACCCTCGTATTGAACGTCGGAACAACACACATCCTGCCAAAACGAATGAGCTGCTTTGTGCGCAGCCTTATAGTCTCGTTTTTGAAGTCAGGTACTAATTCACAAATCGTTTTCTGAACAGCAAAAGCATCGGTTTCGATTCTCGTGTCCTGAAGACTCGACGTCCTGAAGACTTGTAGCCCCTACATACTCAACGAAGACGCTCATGTGCATCAGAGGCAAGAGCTAATGACAGCAATTGAACACAGCTAAGCAGCAATTCAGCTGAGGGGGACACAATACCACACGACGCACATGTGCGTAGGATGGCCGCGAACGCCTTAATAACCACATGAAGTGACGCTGAGTTTGGGTTACTAAGCGACTGCAACGAGTCATCGCAGCCGCGAGCAAAACCTCATGGGTTTATTATATTCTTATCCAAAGAGATAAACACACATCAGGTCAAATAAAGATCGCCATTCCAAAAATAAACGAAGAGGGAATAGAAGAAAGCGATGTAATCCGGTAATAACTGATCAAAATAACACGTCGGCGACCACCCATGAAAAACCGACGAAATTATAGTCTGGGTTAATATCAAAACCAAAGCTACAAAATAAATGTTCACATACAAATATACAAAAATATTAATAAAATATACGTATAAAAATATGTATGTATATATATATAATGCGCAACAAAATGCTACACATAACACGCGTTATCTCTGACGACCACTGCTCTCCGAGGGAACGGTTGCCTGACATTCAGTTTCGTAGCACACCATCTACGAGAAAATTATGGAAATCCCACCTATATGCCTGTAACAAAACGTTCAGGTAATTTCGAAATAGTCTTTCGAATGGATCGTCTTTATCATGAACGTACGTGAAGGCTTCATCAGAGCGCCTATGCTAAAGGCTTAGTAAAATTCAAATCTCGAAATTGTTAATAGCAAGGGATGTCGATACTAACCTCGTGCACGCGACACTACCAGAACAAACAGGTAGGGCACACTTGTGTATTCACACCGACTGCCCTTCCTCCTCCGCTCTTCAGCCCCTGAATAGACAAGTAATGAGAGGGCCGAGCTGCCTCTAAAATAGTGCTTCGACCCGTCCTTCTAATCAGTAACGGACAATTCCAAGTTAATCTTGTACCGCATTCAAGGAATGCGTAATTACATCTTGGAAAATCACCACTCTTAAAAACATAGGAATGAGAAGAGATTGATCCAGTGATGAATGAAGTCACGTTGAAAACATAATTTAAACTTTTCTTATGAAATAATTCAAAAACTTATTCTTCGAGCACCACGTATTTCCACATAGAACTGCAAAAGCATACGAATTAATTAGGTTAGAGTTTATCACAAGGAACAATTCAACAACTCGGTAAAAAGCTACGCAAAACTCTTTTTCCGGACGAAAAGAGATAGGGGCAATGGTTTATTCTCAGGTCGGCCTCCCTCGCCTCCGCACGGTCGTCAGCGTGCACAAGTGTGCTAGCACAGCTGTGCACGCATTGGATCTACTTTAGGCAGAATAATACAGGGGACGGGGCGGAAAGACGGAGGACGAACAGCTTAGGTTGAGAATAACTGCTCTACAAACCCCAACCTTTTTCAACTTTCAAATTCAAGACCGACGATGCACATCTGTGAACTGCGGCGAAGTAATATGAAAATCTGACTAGCAAGTTTATTAGACATTCATTTTAATTTTAAAAGTGCTAAAAATTAATGGAAGTGTTTTACTTTTGATGTGTAAACACATAGCCACTTCGAGACGCAAGCAAAATAAGTCACATAAAAAAGGAATGAATCAATGCTCCACGAAACAGGTGATACACCTTTGCATATTTATGGGAAAGCGTTAAACGAAATTTTCGGTATGTCTCCAACAGAAACACAAAATGAACAATCATCTGAAAGTTTATTACAAGAATATTACAAAGAAGTTACCAGACTACCCGCAAAAGAATGCATTCATATTTCACGAAGATTAAGTTCTAAACATAAACTTCATCATGAGCGATAAATAAGGTTACCTTCCCAGGAAGAGATGGAGCAGAACGTCGCCTACAAAGCCAACAAACACAGCAGGAGCTCAAACAATGTTTGTTTGGGCCCTAGAGGCGGGCCCGCACGCGACAGATGAGAGCGTCGCACCGAATTCGCAGCTAAGCCTCTCGCGGGCCCCCGGGAGCCTGGGTCCGAGCGCCGGGCCCGGGGGGATGCCGTACAAAACGGCCGCGTGCCCAGCTTGAACAGCCGCCACTGCCTTACAAACTACCGTAGCAGGTGCGGGAAATTATGTTGGAAAAAAGTGAAAGCGCACTAACTGCCTTTCTAGCTTAATGAATTGGAGCAGGCCCGACCAGTTTATTTCCGCGACTGCCCACAAGAACCCTCTCAGAGCCGTTGAAATGATCGAAAGAAATAGGCGACATAATTACGCCGTAACAAATTAAATTAGACAACTTCTTTACATGAATAGAAGCTGCTGTGGAGAGAGTATTGTATAATCTCTTCATTAATATGGTTTTTAAAATGTACTTGCCACGCTACACTTTTCAAGTACACTCATTTCTCAGGCAGTGCGCTACTTTTATTGGAAAGCACGAATTTAGGTTACGGCAAAGTTAACACTAGTAGCCAAATTCTTACCTCAAAAAAAATGTACACCGCAGATAATAGGTCAGGTAGTACATTGAAATGAACAATTATAAAGAGATCCGATGTAAGCGGCAACCGTAAGAAGCTTTTTTGAGTTTTTATTAGTTTATTACTACAGCACGGACCGAGTACACAACTACAAAAATTAAAATCTTTTGTAACTAAATACCACTCTAATCTCCAATGAATTTTAAACTCCTAAACTACAGATAATTCATGCAANAAAACACTGAACAGATACGTCTCACTAATCTCCGATAAAATAGTCATTTCACACATTTGCATTTGTTAAGAAATAATTTCTTCCTTTTGAGAATAGAGCTACACGATGAAACACCAATTCTCGCTTCATTCCTTAAGTAAAGATGACAGCGTAGGTTAAATTGACGCAGTGATCTGTTGCTGAAATAAAATAAATAAAAACAGAACTAGGGAAATCATGTGAAAATAGTTGCAGAAGTAAAGGTAAAATGCATATTCAATCAGGTTGTCCCTAATATTTTGAGCGTTTTTCATTTGCAAAATGGAATAAGTACTTATGGATCAGTAGAAATCTTCTACAAGAAGAGCCTTTTTAGATTCCAACACGTTTTACCGTTAGGTTTCCAATGCCTTACAACTACTGGTGTGGTGAAGGATGTGAGGAATGTGTGATTTAAGCTTCCTTTTCCAAGGGAAGTACTCCCAGGTTACGCGAAAATGCCTCGCCTGAGCCGAGATTTGAACCCAAGCCCTCTCGGTGACGAGGCCATCACGCTACCAGTACGTCATGGAGCCACTACAAGTTCTCTTGATGTGATAATTGGCATTTTTTTAGAAAACATCTAGTTCTAAAAACAAGATGCATACTACTAAGGTCATTATCGAACCTAATGTTTCCAGTTTCAATTAGTAAAAAATCTTCCGCGAGTTGATTTACTAGGACTCCCATCATCAAAGAAAGAAAAAATGACCTGTCTTGGCAGCATTTTCACTTCTTCTAAAGAAGAAAAGCATTACCACTCAAATACGAAAGTTTTCGAAATCTATTTTGACAGTGAACAAAAGTTCCTGAAATGAAGGATCAACGAAATAAAGTTATGAAAAAATAATAATATTCTTAAGTTATATTATTAAACATTTAGGTTGTTAGATGAAGTAATGAATATTTACTTAAAATCACTATGAACTTCCCCGATTACCTAATAGCACGTACAATGAATGACAGGCTTTCCAAGCACTTAAATAATAATCGGACGCCACTGAAATATTAAGATACCACTGATGCAAGGGATTTTTCCACAGCTCGCGAACACATCTCCGTTACAATTCTATCACGGTAGGTGTACACACTATTGCAAACAATTATTAAAAATAAAAGGAACCATTCTATCAATAATGTTTCTGTGGCATTTGAACATCAGCAAAAAACTAGAAACGTATCAGCGAATCTCACTGGCCGCTCGACTGAAGTGACGCCTGGAGGTGCACAGGGGCTCGACTTCAGTGCGTGCTGGAGCCCATCTCGGTCCGGTGCAGCTTCCCTCTAATGCCAGCGCCAACAAATTACAGGCAACCATTGTCAGGCAGAGGCAGCATCGCTGACACCAAATGACACGTCACCCTCTCCCTCCCCCCTCTCGATTACACTTTTTCCCAGAGAGGTCAATAATAACGAGGTGAGGACGGTGACGCAATTTTCTCCAGCTCTAAACAAGGTCGGTCTAGGTTTACAATTCAGCCGAGCACCAGAAGACAAATCTTTTACACATGCCAATAATAACGAGGTCGTGAAGACGAACAATTTTTGCATGATGCACAAAAGAAAATGATTCTCCAGCTGTACTTCATTCAGGAGTTACAGCTGCCATTACTGAGATTATTATCGTCTCATCGTGAAGGTTCCTTCTGTGCATCGACGTCATAGCGTCACGCGAAACGTCAACACAAGATATTATTTCTATAATAAACTAAAGATTTGTGGCCGTTTTTCCTTCATTCCTCGGCACAACACGGAAAGTGAAAATCCCAATCCGAAGTAAAATATTTTTCCTCCATTACGAATAATCTATCCGAAGGTTATGTAACAATATGTGTTAACAGTAAAATCAAATACCAGATGCTTCACTGGGGCACTATTTTCATTACAAAATTGGACCAAAAAATTTCAAAACAAAACAGAAAATTAAGATTTGCACACAATGTATGTCCATGGCAAAAAAATTCGTGTTTTAAACAAGGAGTCCTGCAGAGTGGAACTAGCCGGCAAAAAGTAGGAAGTCTGAGGAACAAAAATAACTGCACAAACTAATTGAACAGACGCAAACAAATAGAAGTCAGTCTTACTCCCACTATAAGAAGACAGAAGAAGAAAGAAAATTTAAACTTATCCAACTCCATGATTGAACTCCCGAAAGACGCACCAAGTGTCCCAAATTTTGCAGTTGATAGCTAAGCGAGGTTACCTTCTCTGAGAAACGCACTTGCATTGCTGAGGAGGTACAAAAACATACTGTTCAGCCCGTCATGAAAGCAAAAATCTTACTTCTCATCGAAACAGGGCTCAACTCCCATAAGCAGGCATTGAAGGCAATGCTCCTCCACGTCCAAAAAGAAAGCCTCAGACTGCTTCACAAGTATATGATTTTCAGTAACTTGACAAACACATATACAGAATAGTCCAAAAAATACATTCAAAAGGACTAAAACACACTGTTATCTTACGGTACTCAACACATTTGCTTCTTTTATTACTTCCACTGATTCGATGCTACTGAAAGAAAAACAATGCCGCATTATTTATATTTCTTTCGTTGTGCTTCTTAATACGTACGCATACTCTTCTGGTCCTAAGCAGCTCCTTCGCACTTCATACACGAGTTGTACCATTGTAGTCAAAAAGCTAACGATGTGTCCTCATCCGACTACGAAGTTTCTTGGTAAAATTCATCAGTACACTTTAAATATTCCGATACAAAATGTAACTCTAATTTTATGTGTTTTCTTCAACGTCAGTGTATTGTGTGGAGTGCAATATTGAATTACTATGTTTGTTTCGCAAGGTCTATTCGATTTCACATTTCGTTTCATAAAACAGGAACAAGTCGGTCCACTTATATCGTCTCTTTACATCTAGTCAAGGCAAAACTGAATTCGAAGTTAAACCATCACTAACAACAACTCCGTTAATATAAAATCGAGATGGTGACCAATTTCTCGCAGCAAAATTCAATTACTGATGGTCCGTTTAGAAGCGTAGTCCCACTAGCATGAAAATGGTTTTGAAGTTGTCCTCCAGCGACGAAAGCGTTATCTCGAGCATTTCCGAGCATAAAACGATCGATTTTATCAAATTTTCACGGGATTCGCAAACAGGGGGAAATTCTTCGATGGTCTTGATGTTTATCCATTTCCTTACGATTCAACTTACTGTGATGACAGGATCGTACAAGCTTTTAGAAATTCTAGGATGATTACTTTCTATCCGGATGAATTAAACTTGCTTTATTCCTCAACCCATTCGACAGTCCACATTAACAATTAACGCAAGATTTATTGCTGACTCTCTCTTGATACTCAACTGCTATTGGTGAAAGTAAAATATTGAGCACAGTCTGTTGAACACTAATAGGACATTCAACACTAATAAGAGTGTCCAATAAATCCTTTTCATTGCTTTTATTATTAGTACTGAACTTATGTATAAATAAATAATTGCACAGTTTAGTCGAAGTAGGTACAAAATGATGTATGTTTCAGTGGTTTTTCAATTCAGCATTTTTATTTCATTATTCAAACTTGAGAACTGTTCACGTACTTGTTTCAACCCACTATATAGATATATAATTTCAGATACCTATAAGTACACGTAAGATTTTTTACAATGGCAGGGAATCGACTAATGAAACGAAATCAAGGAAGATGAAGTGTAAAGAAAACTAGCAAAAACTTTGCACGGGGGGTTGGTCAAAAAATATAAAATGTTTCTCGCACGACAGAAACAGAGTTATCCGAAAGTGAGTGCGCACTTATCAGCAGACATATTTGAACAGCGATGTTCGAAGTTAAACAAATCGCATAGACTATAAGTGTTTTCCTTCAATGCAATAGAAAAAGAATGCTGCAAGTAAATTGCTACTAATTAGATGTTCAAAGCTGGGCTGAGTACGCTTGTGAGAGTTCCTTTGAGTATCGTTCAAAAATGCCACTTTTATTTTGTTCTCTCATTCTGTATCAAAACCCGAAAAGCAATAGAAATTTAAATGCACAGTGACTTCCCGAATATCGTGTACCACGAGGAAAGGTAAATATTTACTATCTTCAAAACTAAAAACGACCCACAGCCTCGTGCATGAAGTTCCTGATTTTGGGAAGAGAATCTAACAACTGAGCACCAAAAATGCCTTCAAGCTGAGGCAGCGGATGAAGAACACGTTAAGATTTAGTGAATGCCTACATACGTCGTGGTAACGCGAAGCATGTCTCGAATGCACGAGCACGTGTTCTTATACTGACGAGAAAAAATTCAAATCCAGCAGAATGAAATTATTATTCACATTATAATTTCAAAACGATAAAGCTGTTAAAGTTATCTTTACAAGCAATGAGAACGCCAGGAAAACCAGAATGTTGTAAAATAAAAGACATCGTCAAACCTCAAATGTTAATCTTAATTCTGGGTATTTCTTAACGCCGCTGGAATTTCGTTATTACACACTTCTTTTACTTGAAATCTTCATCGACAAAATTGCAAAATTTGTCATTGCCAAGTGGTGGTCGTACACGTTTACGGTTGACCTTCAAATGAAACGCTATAATAAATAAAACGCTCTCTCATAAGCTAATGACATTTTCAACAAATTATTAGCAAAGACAAAAGAATTGAAAACAATACGCCGACGTATAAAAAAGATGACTTTCAATGACTGTCACATAAAGAAGCAAGTGCAGCCAAACAAAGAGGACAATCACGAGTGCCTCAAGATCTGCCCCGCGGATAGGGTCAGAAAGGTCCCCTACTCAGTTTATCAAGAGCTCGTGTCAAAAACGAGCATCCTCTTTCGAGCAGCGCATGTCGTTACCTTTGTGAGCTTATCACAGAGCTTGTGCGCTATCTCAGCACTCCTGTTTGCTCTCATGCTTCTTTGTTTCGTTTGAGCATCTACTCTTTCTCCAATGTTTTGATAAGAGCCGTTCTCGGTAGGAGTGCATTTCTCAATACATAGCGAGGAGACAATTCAAAGAAGAAGGTATTAAACATAATATGAATACATTCTATCAAAATGTAGAGCGTAAAATATCAAATGTGCTGAAAAACAGTAACAATTGCACTAAAAACAAGCTATATCTCACGCATTTCATGCATATGATATGATAATCATAAAGTGATAAACTTATATTAATTATTCCGATGATTCCAAAACGAAGCGCGTTAGAACTTTCCTCAGAAAGGTGCACAAACTCACAGCTACATATCGCTCTCACACCGGTGAGTTAAAAAACAGAAATTTGTGAGAGTAAAATAGTGTGAGTTCAAATTTCGGGACTCTTTCGAACCATTTGAGTATCAGTAAGATATGACGAAGTCATTTCAGCTGTCATTGCTCGGTACAATAGAGATGAGAAACAGATTACTCGAATTACTCCGAATTTAGCCTAAGCACATGCAAAGTCAGTGCAGCTAACGAACCCTGTCGCAATTTCGGGAAAATAATGAGCACGTTACTCATTGCTGATGAAAAAGTATACACTGTTTCATAAATCATCGACACAATCGCCATAATAACTACATTATTCTAAGAACTGATCTTTAATTTTGATTAAAAATGTAGTAAAAACTAAACGAAAAAATAAGTCATTTATGTCTCGTACACATTTCATCAGTAACATTCAAACAATTCAGGATTTGTTCGATGTAAAATTGTTTTTTCTGAAACCTGTTGGAAATAATAAAAAACACATGTTAAAAACATCAATCATAAATTTTCTACTGGTTCAAGTTGTCTCATTCACACTTATTCTGCTCGGTTACCCACTTGGCTATCGTCTTATTGAACGTCAAAATGTACTATTCCATCAGGTTCCCCGAAAATGATGGCCGTAAATCCATAAACTAAAAATTAACCACAGCAGGACTATCAATAGCAAAATCGGAGAGATTTGTCATGACGTGCAAATTCTCGACTCGGATTAGATAATGGCGCCGACAGTTACTAGCACTCAAGAACTCCAATAAAATTGAGGCTAAGTGCAATAAATCATCGGAAGCGGAGGCTTAAATTAGCGATTAATTGAACTAAACCTCGTCATTACGCAATTTTTAAAGCCATAATTCATTTAAGGGATATTTGAATCACGGCTTAGAACACTTTTCAAGCAGTAAAACAAAACTGAACACGTGCACCGATAACAAACATCTGCACCAATAGTGAACAGCACCATTAAAATTAAACTACACGCTGATGAGATAAAGCGATTTTAGGACCGCTTTCCAGCTTCTTTTCATTAAAGGCTAAAAATAATCCCACAATTAAAATGGGTTTTGAATTGTTGCAAATGATTCCAGAACAAACGAGAAAATAAAAATTTTCTCCGGAAAATAAATCACCGCTCACATGGTATAAGAACACTATACTTTTAATCTCATCTCAATGAAACCAAAGTTCAAGATTAAAATACACGATCGTAGATACTTGTTTACGAGGTCAGTAGCTTACTGGCCTCGCCGCGTGCGACAGGAAACTAACACAAACGATTACGAAGACTACAACTGAAGCCTTCATCCTTTTGCAATTTCTGGTACTGATTTTTCCAGCGACCAGCTAGAAATACATCGACTAGAAAAACTATGAATGGAATACCTTCACCGAATGTAGTTCACAAATTCAAACTATTGACCAGCAGCGCCAAGTACCGAAGTGACTTTTAGCCAAGCTCTTCGGAGACCGTCGTTTAACGATAACAGTACAAACACCAAAAAAAATTCAAGGCGACGATCCTAACAGAAATGACACGTAACGCGAGCCAACATAAAGAGTAAGAAAAAATATCAGAACAATATCCTGAAAGTGAATTCTGAAATACCAGATACAACATAAAACATACCTGACTAAAATGTCCGATCGGATTTTAAAGAAAGATAGGGATAGATCAAACAAAGAGAACTTCTTGGCCAAAATAATGGGTATTAGAAATTACAGAAGTGCATAGATTCTAAAATAATAGCGAACTTATCTTGATGTACAGGCGCTATCCGATTTGATCCTCAATTGAATACTGACAAATAAACAGCTTTCATGCTCGAAAATTAGAGAATAGTATTTTGATACAAAAGTAAACATGCACAGTAGTAGACCATCACCAGGAGACACGAGTGCGAACGAGCTGAACGGTCAAAATGATAGCGTCGACACTTGTATCATCACCTGAAGCCTCGATGAACTCAACCAAGATCCCTATTGGTTCTATGAACATGATGCCACGGCTGAATAATAAGGCGGTGTGACACTGTGTCAAATACTACCTATCTGAACAGGAAATGCATGCAGACGTTGAACAACAAAATATTTTGAGAATTTCAACAACGAGCGATGGTGGTGGAATATAGATTACGTGTACCCAAGACCAAGATCATGAAACACACATCTTGACTACATCCATCGAAATTTCCGCATAATTTTCAAAATCCTGGAGCACATGGCAAAATATGAATAACTACAAAACAACCCATGCGCACCGTCGTAAATGAATGTCGTCGAGTCTTAGTATATGGAAATTACTCAAACAGAACCATTTCACTATATATACTTAGAAAAACAGATTACAAAGTTAATGCATCAACCGACACAGGAAGTCTAAACTTTCTATAGCTCGTCGATGCAACCACATCCAGGATTTGCTGATCATAGGAGCCTGCCACGCAGCTCAGAAAGGCAAAACTAATTTGATCGAAAACAAGAGGGAAAACGTTAAACATACCCGTGAATCGGAACCACGAACTGAGGTAAGACTGTCAGTATTTTATTCATCGTCGTGTACTCATTCTAACTTTTAACAACTAAATTATTGAGATCATCAGGCTGCGTTTAGCTTATTAAGAAACATTAGCAGCTTCCTCATGGAAGGTTTTGAATTCCTTATTCACGGTAAAGGTTAACGACTGAATTTCGTAAATAGACTTTTTTAATTCAAAATAACTCATACGTAAACTTACTGAAAACTTTTTAATGAAAGATAAACGATGCATAAATTGATTAAAAAGATTTTTTACATATCCTGCAAGGAAGCCTAAGCCAGGAACGTAATGGAATTTAAAGCTTCGTGTCGGACACATGGCCCTGACGAAACTGAGCAGTGTTGTAATAAGAATCGATATTCGTATAATTTACCATACATAGGATCCACAAAGTTGCCAAGAACCGTACACAAGACACAACAAGATGCTTCATTGCCGTACAGGGGAAAGAACCCTCCTCCGCAGCAGGCAAGCGGGAGCGAAGGCCTATCGATGTATGTTAATAATCTGTGAAATCCATTACTAACTTCGGCCATTATCGAGAAGTTCGGCCTGAGAAACACTAGCAACATTCTGATGAAAATAGGGGGAGACTGAGCCGGGGAAGTGGGTAAGCGTAGGAGGGGAGGCGCGACTGCGGACGAGAACGAAGCGACGGCAGAAGTACGGGCCATGTATAGAAGGCTTGAAAAATATGGGATGGTTCAGCGTGAAGCATTGCGCAGGTCTGGAATGCCAAGCAGCTTTGGTAGTCACAGGGAATAGACAAAATGCGAGTACGAAACTAAATTATTCAACAGCTTATTTGGTCACGGTAAGAATAAAACATTATTGAAAGATTATTCACAATAAAAAATTGACCATCATTAATTGCAGAGGCATGAAAATTACGAGGCATTTCCACGAAAAAATAAGCCACGGTTTTCGAAGAAAACTAGCCCAATTCAGCATATATTTCAATGTCTCCTTAACATAGCGAAGAAGGTTGAATAACTTTAGCTAGATAGACCATGCTAATACTAATACCATGGAGCAAGTTGGCGCAGTACAACACTGAACTCTGAGACCTTAACTAAGAGGTACAATTGCGTGAGGAAGCCGGCACTGGTTCAGGGACAGTTTTGTCAAATCGTTGAAGATTTATGCTAGGCCCGTCATGCTCGACTCTCTCCGCTTCAAGAAGCAGTCCTTATCACAAAGTTAAAAGCACAAAGCAGCGCTTAAAGTTGACCGCATGGCTTCGCAGTGACGAGCAATAAAATGGCAAACGCCAGTATATATTCCTATTTAAAAACCTCAACAAAATATATTAAATACAGGTTCTGAATAGTGAACGGTTTCAAGAAATTGGGAGATTTTTTCTAATTCTCATTAACTAAGTCATCTCATCAATACGAACACTATGAAGTAAAGATGAGCAAACATAGATGGCAAAATTGACAAAAAATAAAAAAATAATCTTTTCATGGGGGAATTGTTCAGTAGAGGTATGCAGTCGACGAAACCGCAACCATCACCAACTCCAAGTGGCGGAAATCACTAGGCAAATGGTACCAGTCAATAACTGCTGAGGCTATGAAGGCAAAAAACTCGGGAGCAAGTTAAAATGTACCACGGCGGTAGGAGAAAACATTTATCACCTAAGACTAACTCCAATTACGAGGAGTAATGGAAGCGAGGGGCGGAGTGGGAGTAATAGGGAGTTGAGCGAAGTTAGTCTGATAAACAGAGCTGCAGCGCTCGCTGAGAGCAGCGTCGACGAGCAGCTATGGTCAGAAATCAACAAATGCCAAAATGCGAAAGGGTCTGAAGGCAACCGAACTCTGGAGGAGAAACTGAGTGGGACATTAAAACTTCATTTAGGCACTAAGAAATTATGATGAACAGGGTCACACACAAACATAGTTGAACTTCAATGACAGGGCACATCGAAAACATTGTAAATAACAAATTGGCAAAAACAGAAGTTAACATTGAATTTATCAATCAAATTTAAACACCGATTCTAAGAAACGTGTTTCATCCTGAGTCGAGCCCAGTTGCACCTAGGAGAGAAGAAGAGCGTGACGTAGCGGCACCGTTTCCGCGCAATCAATGTTCTCGCATCCTGGGCGCAGAGGTCTTGTCTCGCCCTGGCAGCCGCCGCGCTGGACTTGCCAGCTGGAATGATTGAAAAGTTCGCGACCATCATGCGCCTCAGGCCGCAACTCAGAGGAAGGCACAGTCTAGAACTATTGCGCCAAATGGAAAATGACTTTAGATTTAGATTATTGGCAACCTATTTGATCTGGTAACGAAAAACAAGGGACTGACAGCAACTCTGTGGTTCATGGTGAACTCGTAATGTAACAACATTGACTTGTATTTCGAAGACAGGAACTTCCGTTCAATACTGCACAAAATTTCACATAGAAAAATTGGAATAAAAATTATAGAAGAAATAAAAGACATATAGACTTAAACAGGAAGCCGAAACTGAAAGAAAAAATGAAAGACGACCTGAAACGGCGTCAGAAAAAAGCAACCTTTGCCGG
Organism: Orchestia grillus; assembly: GCA_014899125.1. Taxonomy (NCBI): domain Eukaryota; kingdom Metazoa; phylum Arthropoda; class Malacostraca; order Amphipoda; family Talitridae; genus Orchestia; species Orchestia grillus. Next base: position 24,944 of record VOMN01072241.1, on the reverse strand, counting down.
CCAAGTCGACACGAAACATCGCTGATAGTCCGATTTAATAACAACTTCAGAAACATAAAGGAATGAACTAGCGTTAAAAAGGAGCTGTGCAGCCCTGGGAATGCCACACGTATCACTCACGCGAGACGTAATGAAAGACGAGGTTTTACAAATAGAAAATGTTCGTATTTTTTCCTAAGACAATCCAAGGACTATTATGAAATTTGGGGCATGACAAGCTGCGGAAACTGTGAAATCAATAAAATTAACTTCATGAATATACCCAAGTATTCGGAAAGTCTCATCACGCAATACATTTTCAAACAGTGAACCATTGAATTTTTGCACTGAAATTTTTTCAGACAATTCAACTTGTCGAGTCTAGACCATAAAAATAATTTTCTTAATTTGTTCACAATAACGTATGGTTAACTTACCAAGTCGAAACTAAACTGAGATTGAGATTTCCGAGTCTATAGGACACAAGAAGTTAAGTTGAAGAGGCAACTTACACGGCGGCAGTTTATGCGAGCTGTGCTCCTATACTGATACTCTACAGTAAGCTCTCAGCGATCAATTACATCCAATGAAAGCTGCAGATGAACGCTAAGTAGAAACTGTAACACAATATGTAAAGTAACATCGTTTGTAACGTGACAGCTATTAGAAGTATATTGACTGATGTAACACAGAAGTCATAGCAAAAATGAATACGATCACCTACAGAATTTATATGATTTGGAAAAATAGAAAGGACAAGCTAAGAAATACATTATTTAAACTTATCCTCCATTAATAGCAAGTCTGCGAATTGGGGTGCACAAGCGCCTAGGCTGTATCAAAGGGGCACAAAAGCAACTGATGATGATTGCACGAGTAAATATTCAAACCCACTACCTTACACATGTCTACACAATAGAACATATACCTTATTTTAGCTTACATACGTAGATTATTTTGCAACAATATATTAAGCTCAATGTAGAGGAGTTACTTCCGGAGTATCGTCACGAAGACATAGTACATCGGAATCGAAAGCTATATGAAACGTCACCGCTCTAATGAAGCATCTAACGCATGTAAGCTGAACAGCACATGCGTTCCTTCACTCACTCAAGTTGTCTAATTGAAATCGGGCTCGATATTAGGCCTGCATTGCTAGATTTAAGTCACGTACTTCAACATATCACAGAAAAACTCAAAATTCGTTCGACAGGAAAATAACACACCTACATTGAATACGAATATTTCGAGCCAAGGTTCAGTATCAGAAAGAAATTCGTGGCTACAAATAAATTGAGAAATGGCTATAGCCAGAATAATAAAAACAATAGAAATGAATTTCCTCGGCTCGAACCATTTCTCGAGACGTTAAAAAACAGTTTCTTGTACTAACTTATTTTGAATATAGAAAAGCTGAAACTGTTTTCAACAGAAAATTTCTAATACGCTTCAATTAATTATAAACGAAAGAAGTGCAGGTGAGAAGCGCCTAAGGTACCTTACGTACAGGAGAGGCAAAAACAGCTTCAACTTCTGTTAAAAACGTGAGAAGAAAGATATGAACGAGTATTACAAAATTCAAAGCAAAATGCGAAGAGGAAAGTTCTTTTCGTAACACGATGAGTTCAAACAGTGTTTTCGACTCCGAAAACTGCACTTCTGTAAGGAAAAATTTTTACATCGATCTATATTTATATCCTTAGATCTACATCCTGAAACTCTGCTAGATTCTGCAGAAATGTTACTCATATTCTTTATACGCAGCACGCACCGTTTCAGCATATTGTTAAATATTTATAAGAAACGCGCTTTGAAATTTATTTCAAAGCTGATCAGGATTAAAATTGAGCACTGGTGTGCAAGAGCAAAAAAGTGACATCCCACAGCCAAATTCAAAGTCACGCGGTCACACTGTTGTCTAAGTGCTGTCACAGTTGCAAGCAAATGTACCTTTCAAGTTTCACACTAGCGTTTCTGAATATATTTTAGCGCTCATTGCTAGAATGAATGTCCAAAGTTATTTCTTCCATCAAGAGCATCTGGGTCAGTGAAAATGTTCCAAACAATGATAATACACTAACTAAAATAGCAAAAACGGAATCGAACATGAATGTGATCACACGAGTGAAATTGTAAAAGAAACAACCGTTACAAACGACATAGAATGCAACTCGGCCTACGAGTACCTGTGGGTGCACGCTGTGAGAAGACCACGTCAGAAATACGATGATGCAGGCTGATGACTCCAGGTTTTGAGGAGCAAAGGCTTGAGAAAATGTCACCCATGCAATACAGGATTAGAAGTGTTTATACTATTGATTTTCCCTCGAAACCCTAAGCCACGTCATCGCACTTTATTTGCATAATTAAAAGCTGCGTTCCCCACTGGTCCATGGTCATTTTTTATATCAATAATTCAACTTCTCCATGAAGTAAAGTAAATCAATAAAGCCTCCTTACCCGCTAAAACCCATTCCGTACAATCCTACAATTAATTAATGGCACAACTTCAAAAATAACGAACGTTGAGTCGAAGAATACTACTTTAACAACGCAACCAAAAATGAACAGCATCAGGTCGGGCGGCAGGATTAAATAATTACTTTGCATTGCTGATCCTTAACTTCTAAATTGGCGAACGCACCAGAGCGGCTGTCGCTAACAACCTAAACAGCGATATTGTAAATTCTCATAGGAACTAGCTCATGATTTAAATTCAGCAGTGTTGCCGAGATTTGATCGAACTATCCCATATCTCGCATCCAAAAGACGGAACAAACGGCCAGGTCTTTTTCAGTCGAGGGCTCAGGTAGGCCCCACAGATGACGGAGTGCGCGCGCCGATGAGCGATATGCAGATGAGCTCCCTCCCCTCGCCGCGGTTCACAGCTTCTCTCACTCTAATGATATGCAACTCTGTAGCTCACGGCTCTCTCAGCTTGACCATCAGCGAATAGATGGGCTTAATTAAATCAACTCGCTCTTTCTCAGAAGCCCCAACGCCCCACAACGGAGGGCAAGATCTTCGGTAATATGATAAACGGGAGGAAATTATTTTAAAATCGCACTAAAACAGTAGTCCTATCATTATTTTCATAGTATGACGAGGAACATTAGGGCTGGAAAAATGAAAAGTGGTGAGAATCAATTCATGTCCGAGTTTAGTGCGATTTCTATGCAATATGCGGACCAGTTCAATAAATAATTGGACAAAAAGTGGAAAATCAACCTTCTAGGTCATCAGCAACAATTTGATGTGTCACCAACTAATAAGCCTTTAACTTGGAGGATTTCTTTATAACACATCAGATATGAAGGCATGCACGACTGAATTACCGATAATTTTTTCTGCGCCATGGCAGGAGGTACATGTACGAAAATGTGGAATTCACTTTGTTCAAAACCCATCTCGCTCCATAAAAATGCTCGTTTAAAACACGTCCTGCAAAGGGACACCCAAAAATGGGTGATTTTGCCCAAAAAAAAGGAGAATCACCACAGGCAACATGATAAACATTGTAACGTGTGACTAACATGCGGACACGCTGCACTAGGGCTAAGCCTCACAAGGGTCCAGAACCAATGTGCCCCTGCTCGAGACGCACGAAAGGCAATGAGGCACAACCAATTCCGAGCTCTCGTGAAGAAAAACCTTACTGCATTTTAAATCTTAATAAATCTTTTCTGGACTTGGGAGCTGTGAAATTGGAGAGTCAAATTCCCTTTCATTCAACATTCAATCTTCGGCCAACGGGTAAAATCTTTAACTAATAATGTATTGAGTGATTTTATGGCCTCAAGTTTAGAAGTACCATACCCGTTAAACGCCTTTCTCTAAAGGCTCGCACCTGCACACGAGCAGAGTACTAACATAAAACTACAATCATAGCAAACCGCATAGTAAATTGAGAGCCTCGTCTCACAACGCTAATGTACTAACCAATAGAATGCGTCCCCAATCATCAGCAACAAAGTTACTGTCAGCAGCTACGCTAGGGTCAGTTTTTATCAGAGTTGCTTATCTTAAATAGCCGGGGAACAATGTGGTGACGGAGGAGATCGCCCCCACGATACGCGATCAGCTGCCGGTAATCGGCACAGTTAACTGCTAACTCATTAAAGAAAAGCGGCAAGTTATCGAAAGCAGAATCAAGTTTCGGTCGAATGTAGCATTTGAGGCATCTTTACTACACATCGGAGCGTGTTTTGTTTCTCATCAAGTGCTATTGCGAATAAATTCAAACGTAAAGGATTCAGGCATCACCGAGAAGTTAACCCAACGCAAGAAAATTGAAATGGGGAACCACCTCTTTCAAACAGTGATATTTATTTCAAGCCTAATTCACAGCCCGCTCAATTAACGAAACACTTCGTGATGAGCAATATTGCAGAACATTAATGTCACGAAGAACATAACATCCATGAAAATGAGAGAATAACAACATAGTGAAACTGAGAGCGTCACCCGCCTCTAGTGCGTGGACGTCTACTTAGCATTTCTACGCTTAAAAGAATGTTCTGGATAATCTACAAATTGAAATGACAGCAAATCCATGACAAAATTGAACGAGGTTCAACAATCGAGGTTCAACAAAGCAATGCAGTTTCCTCACAATGTAGGGCAGGTGGCGACTGTAGCGAGAAAAAACTCAGCGAAACCAATATGGACTCTTGGAAACAAAAGGAGCCCCCGTTAATTGACTGCAGAGAAACCACGGACACACACGCGAGACGAGGCTTGCAGCAACAGTCCTATACATACACGCCGGATGCCTCGAGCGCGTTGTATATTGGCTGCACACACGCGTTTCGCTCACTCATCACTCTGTTGATAGGCAAAATAAGGGAGAGACAAACGACCGCCTGCTGAGGGCATCGTAGCGTCCAGACGATAGCAAACGCAGGCGTAGCTACATATGATACGCGCCGATATTAGGTTTGTGCGAAGCTCACAGCGCAGGTATATGACGTGCTTGACACATCAGCTTCACACACAATTCAGGAAATTTTCCGCTATTTTAAAATGCAAACAATGAAAAACATATTTTTTAGGAAATAATAAAGACCTTCCTAATGTTTGAAATGCGGATAGCTATCATCAAATTACCAGTTAGCTGACACCGATTTTCAAACATCCACACATTCAATGGTTGATTGAAAGACGTCTTCCGGATTTTTATTTTATATCTTCACCAAGCTCTCTACAATTTACACTAAAGTCGTTTGCAAGGTAGGTAAACTTTTCAGAGATCTGAGTTAGGCTAAGTAAATGGGTATCCAATATACAAGTAAGGAGATATATTTTAATTCGTTTTATGTATTACTATGTAGTACATGCAACCCCCCAAAAATGGCGGGACAAATGGTGCAAAATCCTTTAGATGCCCTCTAATTTACGGTAAGTTCATCATGAAACAATGTTATTTTCAGTATAACCGATACAGACTGCCTTACCTGACAGTCTCGCTATTAGTTTAGGAATAATGACCCGGGAATTTTCTTCTATCTAAATCGAAAAAAGCGTGATACAAAGACAGCAGGCGGGCGCACGGACAGAAGGACCAATCAATCAACCAAGCAACAAAATTATATTTCATATAATAAAAATAGCCTCAAGTGAATAAAATTCTCCACATATTTAATGTCTCCGCTGATATTTCCATTCTACTAGCATAGGAGAACTTACGCACAAAAATATATCAGCTTATTTATTCATATATTTAAGAAAACACCCGGCATTTAATTATATAGTGGGATTGCTGTGTTTAGTCGAGATCATTACACAAAAAGGAATTTACGACGGGCTTGTAGATATCAGAGATAGTCTGACATCGGTTGAAACAGTTGCAACAGTTCAAATTTGAAGATGCGAAACTGTATTTCGAAAATCTTTTTAGTGAATTGGCATGGTGATAAAATTTTGAAATTTTGCCAGTTGATGGTGTGGCCTATTGGTTGGACATGTTAAAAATCTAGAGAAATTACTAGTTTTTCTATTTTTGCCTTTTTTCATTAATTCTGCTTTTGACCGATTCAGTCAAATTTATATCAATTAATTAATATCCGGATATCAATTAATTTTTTCTGACATTAATTCAGTCTTCGCAAATGACTGAAAAAGTATACATAAATGAGACTGGTAAAAATGTGTACAATTCGTAAACGACCTCGGTTAATTCGGAGTATTTTTCCTTATCTTTCAGACAATACAGTTTCGAATCTACACAATCACATCACAGACCATGCTTTGCAATTAGACGTACAAATTCCGTACCCCAGTGGCAAAGTTATTGAAAAAAAGCATTCAGAATAGAAAACTCCATTTGAGTAAATGTATGCAGCACATTCGCGGTAGCCAGAAACGACTGCGATACGTTCTTTCCATAGAATGTCCCTTTCCTCCCAGCACTGCAACTACATCTAATTAGAACTTGGAAGACCACGACATGGAGAAAAACGCTTATGCCCTGAAGCAGAACTTGATAACCTTCCGAGACACGTTTCAATACATTGATAACGAGTTCAACCCTGCATTCAGGGTGAACAAGAAAAGAACGCTGTGTTAAAGAACTCGTATAGATTGACATAGAAAAATTGTTCGACCGTAAAAGCTCGTTACTCAAAAGGTGATTAGAGTTGAAAGGCGAAAAAAGACGTAAGAACGAACATGATTTCAAGTTTCATTTGGTTAATATTTATAAGAGCTCAAAATGATCACCGTGGTAAATGGAGAACATTAATATCAAATTACCTAACCTTTTTTTGAAATTTGATAAAATTAGAATTTAGATTAATCTTTGTTTTTAAATCCACGATAACTGCAACGAGGACGTTTTCAATGTTCGACTAGTCGCAGATAACGTGCTTGAAGGGCGTTGATATCTGGTGTTTCCATAAAAATCATCTCTTTAATGTATCCCCAGAGAAATTTCACTGGAAGGGAAAGATTTGGAAACATAATTGGTCACGGAAACTCTGATCGATATGAAATTATGTTGCTTCTAGAAAATTTAGCTTTCTGTAAAATAATTACGGCAACGAGCTGTAAGGGTATTGCAGTATTTATGATGTGATAAAGATTGAAATTTTCTTCTGCTGCTGGATTGTCCTCCGCTTTTCTAACTTAATTAGTTTTTAAATCATAAGCGATTACTTCCGAACAGTTATTTCTAGTCCATCCTCTAAAGCACAAAACAGTTATGTTCGCGGGTATATTCAATCTACTTAATGCAGCACTGGACCAGAAAGAATATCACCTCAAAGAAAGTCTAAACTCAACAAGTTATACTCGCACATGCATCTAGTCTGCACAACATGGCATCCCTCCCGCCCCAGCCTGCACTCAGGCAGGACAGCAGATACGACGGCAGTGCAGTCCCCATCAGCTATACGTAAGACAATCGCAATAAACACAGTAAACTAGCCAGGGCTAACGTTCAACAAGTGCAATAGATTGAAATGAGTAGCCCTAAAAAAACAAGAACATGGCTTTTTTATTCATTATTCAACTGACGACAAAGAGCCTCACAGAAACGAGTGCTCGCAATCGTAAGGACTACGCCTTCCATCACACAAAATTGGGTGTTCAGAAACGGAAGCTACAGCACTATTTCGATGTCAGGAAATCGATTATCGACCCACAGAGTGTAAAAATTCTCAATGAATTTAAAGGACTTATGTTAGAAGGGTCTTCGAACGGGAATACAATACCCTATCAATAACTCATTGAAGACACCTGTGCAGGACCCCACACCCCGATGGAAGCGAACTACTCCTACATAGCACAGCAGCGCTAGAATACAACCAGCCCCGTCCCCCGCGCACGACTAACTCCTGAAAAAAGGATGACACCTTGGCAACCCTGAAAAAATCAAGCATTTCAAATACCTTAAGTACCTTAAAATGAGGAACAATAAGTCACTTACATGAAAGCACATTGATAAGAAATCTAAGAAAGGAGAAGCGTGTTGAGTAAGTGAAGCACGAGTAAATGGAAGCACGAGAAGCTGCACCGTCCTTATCTTTAATTAGTGGGGGCGGTCGAGAAGAATTTAGAGGTGTATAAAGTGCGAAGAGCCTGAGCGCACCTGCACTTACAAATTAAAGGAAGACTATTAACGGCTCAGCGTCTGTAGCATAGATACCAACGCCGCCTTTCGTCCGCTAAATTGCAAGAGGAAGAGAAAGTCACTGATTACCATCAATTGCCAACGGTCAATTGGCGGCTTTGATTAAATCGGGAAAAGCTTCCTAACTGAGCTCGGTCGAGACGCAAGAGAGAAATTTGCTAAAGAGCAACACGGGTGTAAAGCGCTGGATGAAGAAATTTTGCATTTGAGTGAAACACAGAGTGTTTAGGTAAAATTTTCATGCAGGTTAATTCAACCGGTCTCCCGTAAATTCCACAGATTATTCCAAAGTACCGAATTATTTTTTTTTCGTCCCCAAAATAAAATTTCTTATCATTTATGAACACACACAGCTCTACTGTTTATATACAGAAATAAAAAAGAAAATACTCGTAAGAGTGACAATGACTACGCTTCACACTTTATCAATCACGACTAATTGAAACAGACCAAGCAATAGGAAACAAAATAAAAGAAGAAATGTCGATTTGAAGTTAGATATCAAAACACTAAACCGACATCCATGAAGAACAGTGTTCAAAAATGCAATGTGACTCGAATAAATACAAATTAAACGCTTGTTTGAGATGCAAATCGCAACTTCAGGGTTTTAATTCCTTTTGAACCGGGCACTCAAGGAAGAGAAGAGCCCAGGCACGACCACTAAATCACCGACCCGGCCCTCGAACACATCACACGAGAGGGTCGAAAGAAATGTAAGCAATGATCGATTTATGTGAGGATGTGCATGAACTGCACGCCGCTGGCGCAGCTATGCGGGGAGAGGTGACCTCTCTCATCTAGGGTTGAGATAAAAATCCAGGCTCACTGCCTTCGTGGGTCATCATATATAGATAGAAAGTAGCCATGGGCTCTCTACACACCTGCTCTTAAAGTTGTATTATACTGAAAAACTGATATCTTGATGGGTTATATTGGAAATGGTTGCTGTGACCACAACCATGGCAAAGACATGGTTGATACTTTAAATCAAAGATAAATTATCCTGGGTGCACAAAACAGATATTTGCCATTTGATTCCTGGCTGCAGTTGAGCTGGAACGCCCCCACGCCTGCCTGATTTGAGGCCGCGAGACCCGTTGCTTCAACGAAGAAGGCAACGCTTTTGGAATTCAGGAACATTTTAGATATCTACGATAAGACAATTACCAACTCAAATACATAGCATACACATCAAATGAAGAATCGTATTGGTCCATTTTGTACGTCAAAACGATAACAAAATAAGAATGTTCAAAAACAAATAAGTCGGAAAGTTGAAATAGAGCTGTGAGGATTATAAGTCATCAAATTAAGTAAACATAATAAATTCCCGATCTAAGGCTTAGGTTAAAAAGGCATTCGTTACTAGCAATTAACAATTTAAGAGCGCATAACAGCAAAAAATGTGCACAACTTCTACAGAAAGCTACAGCAATCAATCAGAACTTTTTATGCGCTAGGAGTCTGCCAGGGCTTGCAACATTAAATGCTTAACAAATCAAGACAACGAAATCTTCACCAAGAGATACAACGAGGGTCAATATATCACAGCTAGCTGGCGTGGCACAGGTAACCGCTAACAAATCACAAGGAAGCACAAAAAGGACTACTACAAAAGTTAAAAATAAGAGATCTTCAAGAAGCGACACGAACACAGCCAAGCGCGATAGATCACATGCACCAAGCGTCGCAGGACTGTGACCTCAAACAGAGCGTAAGTTAGAGGGGAGGACATGCGTGTTGAGAGAACAGAATGGAAGCCCAAGTTGCTCCAGCAGCCTCCCTCTCCCCAGCACCCAGGGGAGCAGTCAGAGCGAGCAGCTCGCCATCACAAACTGAATTCGCCCATTTGCTGGACAATTGAACAATTAAAGCTACGGGGACTGCGCCCCCACCCGCTGGCGTGGTATGTGAACGCAAGGAGTGGACGCCACGGTTTTGGAGACAAGTGGGCACAAGAGGTCACGGTAAGAACACCAAGTCTCTAGATGTAACGCGCGATAAAGAACCAGCAAGCACGGTGAAGTTAGAAGGTATGACACATGCCCGCAAAAAATATGATAGTGATGTGAATGTAGCAGAAAAATATGAACAAGAACACAACCAAGAAGATGAATTGGGTATAACGATACAAGATCCAGGGGTGGAAAAACACGCAGGTAAGGTGGGATGAATGGCACACAGGCACGTAGTAAGGCCAAGACAGCTATCAGCTCGTGGAATGGAGGGTGTGGCCATCAGCTTGATAATAGGACTACTCGCTTCACAAAGAGTAAAAGTGGGAAATATCTACATTATACGTGAATAGAACGGCGTCATATCTACAATGCAGGTCCACCGATCGTAGGACTAGAGAGCACTTAGCTAATGGTAATGTCCAGATCAGTAACATTTGCTTCACACCTTCAAAAAAAAAAAGACAACATCAAACAAAATTGCAGGAGGGGGCCAGAATGTCGCCATCACAGGGAGTCTCCGTAAAACAAGCATGGTACAGAAAACTGACAGTATATGTAAAAAATACACTGACCAGAGCGCGTCAGAACCAACCAAGAGACACAATAATTCTGGCAATGTATTAAATTGCAACTAAATAAATCTTACCCTCGGATAACACGGAATCATAAAAAATTTACGATACACTAGATTTGGTTTTAGGATACTGAGTAGCTCGATGAAAAAATTTCGAACCCTTTGTTGAATTTGAACTAGCAATCAACTTATCCCGAAACAAAAAAGAATTTCAAAAATTAAAATTCAAACTTGAAGATTCACCATGAAAGCAAAACTCTGAGGGCACGAAGTTGGGAATGCGAAATTCCACTGCATTTGAGTTGAAATAAATATGAGGGCAACACGGCGAGCAGTGCTGAATTTCTTGCTGACATGTCAACTGCAGGCTGCGCAGTCTAACAATTTTGTTTGATTCAAATTATGGATGTGAACGAACAGCTGAGTGAGAACCGTCAATTACTAGACTGAAAGTCCTCAGTGCAACTGCCTGACGTCAAATGCATCGTATTTCTTAGAATCAAATTCTTTCAACATCAGATGGAAGTGTCGATATATAAAATTCAGTAATAAGTTCGCTGTCATATCAAAAAACTCGTATGTAAATCAAAAATCAAATGACTTGGTACCGTGACAAATTCGAAAAAAGGGTCGACCACAAATCAAAGATTAGCTACACCTTTTACAGTCATGGGTCATGGTATGTAAGATTGGCATTCAAAACTCATTGTTTATTATTTCTTGGGAGTAATTTTTGTCCTTTTCTGCTAGCAACAATATTTTACTAGTAGCTCATTTCACTCATAATACAAATTCAGATAATTCAAAAAGCAATTCGCGTTGCCTTTATCTAAAATAACTGATCAGTTGAATTATCATAATGAATATAAAATAAATGAGGGTTTGGCAACTTTGAACACCACGAAACAAAGTGAAATCACATCCATCTCTCAGCGCAGCCAGCGTTCAATAAAGAGTGCGGCACGCGTCTGAGTTACCGGGCGTGCGGGCAGCCAGCGCACTTTATGACGCTATAGAAAGGCCAGCGTGGATTTATAGGGAGGGGCAGTGGCTGATTCCAGTTATGGACATAGGGAGCTTGTTAAATGCCCCAGACAATAGGGTAACAAGCGGGTGTGTGATTTGGGTCCTACAATTGAGATCAGCGTTGAAGAAAAGTTTCACCGTAACATTTACTGCGTTATATTTTAAGATAAAAACTGCACGAGCTACTGCTTGATAACGTATGCAAGCTTTTGCTCCTTGATACAATTAAAACATCGATTACGTACTTACCTTTGTCTGGAGTAAATTTAACGTTCTAGAATCGCCGAAACGTAGGTCTCCTTATCGCACGGATGTCTGTTAAAAATGATGAGGTAGTGATGAATGCTTTGTAAAAAAAGCGCGTTCCAATTCCGTGAACTACACCGCGCTCACATCCTCCTTCAAGCTCACCCAACATCCGTGACTTTACCTCCGTGACGCGGCTCGCCTCCGTGCACAGCACGCACATGTCGTCTGTTGCGAGCCCGCCCACACTACTCTTCACATTGCTCATCAATATTCGCTGGTTTAATTAACCCGCCATTAAAAATGATTCCATTGGAAATGGCTTTGCTTCGTTTCTATAGCCTTTTTCTGCTCACAAAGGTACTTCATTGTTGCTAAAAGCATTGCGGTGCCATAATAGGCATTGCACCACAAACAAAAGTTCGCATCAGTGACAAATCCCCAATTCCCAACATCGGTTGCTTTGAGAAGAGCACTATACAGGTTGCGTTAATTATAGTTGGCAATTATTTCTTCAACGCTTACTCCTTCCATCTGCACCGCGCACAAGTCTCCAAAGGCAGCGCTCTCCTTGGCACTTACCAATTACGACTTCCCTTCATTCTGGCTGCCACCAAATTTCATCACGTGTCTTCTTCACCTCCCTACGGTCCTCTCCCTCGCACGCCGGCTGTCTTCAGCTGCTAGTCGATTTTTTGTGACCTTTTTTCAAGCAGAGCTCAACAAACCTGGCTTTTTTGGAAGCTTAATTCAACAGAACGCTCAAGAGGCAGCTATCTCTCCTCTCTCATAACTCCTATTTGAATTTTTGAAGTCTCGCCCACTCGTGGAACTTCCTGAACACACAAAAAACTGCGAATTTCTGGGTTGTTTCAGGTGTGAGAGCGAAATTTCATGAAATTTCTAATGACGCGTTTCAAATTTCAATAAAAACATTCGAGGTCTCAGGACACGATCATGGTATCACAGTCCAGTTTATCTATGTGGTACAGCCCTTAGACATTTTAGCCATGGACAAGGCTGCTTATTATTCACTGTCATTTAATTACTATAAACGAAGGAAAATCGGTGTAGTCTGACGGTGAGGTGAGGTCGGTATCTACACAGGAGGAAATGACTGTTTACACATGACCCACGCTATAGTGCAGAAAATGATAGATTCTAAAGAACTAGTACGTTTACAAAACTTAAATTTCTGCATGAAATATATTGAACAGGGAAACAGAAGAACGAATTTCAATAAAACTAAAAATAAAGCATTGAATAAAAAAAATGTAAAAAGCTTCAAACGAAACAAATAGGCAGTGCGTTCATAACGGTCAGCACGGATGAATTATCGCAATTTTAGATTCCAACAGAACACGAGCTGAACAAAACTACGGAAAATGAAAGGAAATTATCGCGTAAAAGTCCCATAGTTACAGACGGCTATATACCATAGTCAATAACCAGGCTCTTCCAACGCAGCACAGCAGGATGAACTCAAGAAGGATTACTATCAAACAAATTGGTCCTTTCGTTTGTTCCTTGTTTCACGAGCCAAACGAGCACAAACATACATGTAATTTATCTAAACTACATCGAACAACTGATGGACGCGCCTGGCAAAAATGGAGGGACAAATAGTGATAAATACTTAAGATGCCCTCTTATTTGCGTTAACTCTGAGATGAAACAATGTTTCAGTATCACTGATACTAACTGCCTTAGCTGACCGCCTCGCTATTAGTTTAGGACAGACGGAAGGAAGAAACAACCAAGCAAACAACACTGGGCTATTATTATATAGTGGGATAATTTTCATAACCTGGCCCTTACAAAGTATATGCGCAATTGAGATGATCGTAACAGAGACTCTGTGAAAGATTCGGTAAACATTACATTTGAATGATGTCACAACTGAAACCCTAAAACTTTAGTTTCTCTTAATTCAGTCCATGTAGCAGTACCTGGGGTCGTTCGAAAGACTAAAACAAGGCTTCAGACGAAACATCGGCATTCGTGCACGAGATTTGATCTTTTCTACAAGTCTTAGATAAATGATCTGGTATACAAATGTTTCAGTTACATCTAATTAAAATATGATCACTTTTAGAGTTTCTCGCTACATAGAAACCTTTCAGAAAAATTTGCTGACAGGTAAACCCAAGAAAAAGTCAACGTATAAATTGTGAGGGTAGACAAAATCATTGCCACGATTAGTTCTTTGAGAGACGATGGCACGCCTTACTCGTTGGGTAAACACAATACCAGCTTATACTCGTCGCTATTTCAGTACGTCTTACAAAAATGAGCAACTAAATCAAAAGAATTCACAACAAATTAGATTTGATTGGATAATTAGTTTAGAGATCCCTATCCACATGAAGTGTGATCCAAAGAGGGCGAAAAGAAGTGGCCATTCACGACAGACTTGATAAAACGTAGAATCGATGCACAAGTGGGTTCCCACACAAGCTTACCTGCGCCTAGAAACAGCAAGTTAGGAAGGAAGAGGAAGGAAGAAAAAATAAAAAGAATCGGCAAAGAAGGCACGAAAAAGTGAAAAAAATAGTTGAATGGACTCAAAAGACGGAAGTCCCGAAGGCCTAACTAGAGCTGGGGTAGTCTAACAGTCTCCCCTAGTGACGTCAGTTCCCATAACATAAAATAGACAAACTTAACTAACCAAACACTATTGCGTATCCTATGTTCTCTGAAGGATTCATATCATTAATAATAATTCCAATTTGGGGATAAAGAGATCCAAAAATTATACTAAGATTCCTTTAAACGACTGGAAAATATTTTTAACGATGAAAATCATACATATTTCCCATTCATGATATTTATAGCAGATTTGATAAACGGAGTCACAAATTTCAAATAAGAACAGAAAACTTCTAAGAAACAAGTGAAGATAATTCTCAACGTTAAATGAAACTATTATTGCTAAGCAGAACGTCCAACTTCCGACGGATCAAGTTGAAAGTAAACAGAACTGTAGAATTTCTTTTTTCAAGTCCGTCAGACAGGAATCACGTGCCCCAAAAAAATCTTCGAGAAATGCCCAAGGATATTACAATTCATGAAATTCTAAGTACATGCTTCGAAAAAAACAAATTTAATTAGTTAAAATGTACACAAATGCATAATTATTTTTCGACGCCAGTTTGACATTCAAAAATGTTGAACTCGCAAGTTTTAACATCGCACATTAACGGTGGAATGCCCTCACAGATTCATCGCGTGCGTAAACATGCTCAATCCGTGCATCATCGATGCATTCTGGCACCTTATGTACATACAGTACATATGGAAATCTGTAACTTAGGAAATTATTTAGTCCGTCACTACACTAATGCAGATCTGGGAGCAAGTTGTAGTTTCTTTACATTATTGTCATAGTTTTTCATGTGATCTTTTCTGAAATATACCAACGTAATGATATTCTTTTATTTACAACTTTTATTTTCGATTTATAAAATGCGACAACTGATATATACCCGTAAGTATAGAAATGACAAGCTTTGAGATTGTGCTCTTTTGTGCGTCTAGTGGTGAAACAAATTTTCGGCGTACTAGCGTCGGTATCGATAACGATATTTTACGGATATTTTTTATTTTTTCAACTATTTCAAGCAATGAAGAAACAATGCAAGAATCCCAACTGGCAAAAAATACAAGTTAAAACTGAAATACAGTAAACTAAGCCCATATTTCTTTCCATACGCATTTCCGCATTATTTAAAACAACCCCTGCAGCCCAAAACATTGCCTTTGATTGTTCGTTAAAGGAATTTAGGAAATTGAAAAGGAGTGATCACACACCCGTATCGTCGTCGCTGTGAAAAATTGAAAGGAAATAAAAATGCACTCAAACACAAGCAAAAACGCTTCTCCAATGTGGTCCAGGCAAAACAAAATGCTTAAAAATGCGTTTAAACGGCGAGACCTACTAACAGAGAAAAATTTGCGAGAACTTGAGGTACGGGTACTATATGGATATGTTTAATTTAACTGTTGGAAAGGCTGGGGAAAGTGCGACAATACCTCAAGTGTAAGCGGCACAATATCGGTGGCATAAAATAGTGGTCACAATTCGACAGGACACAATTCAGCGCCAGTACGTGACGAAGGAAGAAAGCGAACCAAACACCGGCCTTTCGGCGGCGACCGCAAACAGGAGCGTGATTGAGCACCAGTTTTGCCAAGACCATCGACACAAGAAAATCGCCTATGATCAACGGTCGGCGTCACCTGCACGAAGATTCCAAAAATATTGCGGACAACTTTGGACTGATGCTCTCAAAAAGCGACGAACATAAATAAATGAATTCACATCCTAACAAGACAAGTACAATATTTTGTCAAAAAAAATACAAGCAGTCACAACTTTCAGGACTCAATACAACAAAATGAGTTGCATCCCAAATTCGTAACTGATTATCTACATATTCACACTAGAAAAATGGTTTCCACTTCATTCCAGTGATCATCTGGTAGAACTACATGGAGATGTGGCGTAAGTGGCATCACAGAAGTGAGAATTTTTAGGGGCGCTTTGTGCACAATTTGCTAGCCACTACAATCGCAGAGAGAGACAACAGAAGAATCTCACGTGCCCGTTAAGGTGAAATGATAACAAATAAAGAATTCACTGTGCAAGGGTACCTCTACGTCATAAATGAACTGGAATTGTAGATAAATTAGGGTTTAACGACTTCGCCCTTACAGCGACATTTACTGAACACTTTGAGCACCATAAGTGGAGTTTCGAAAAATTTTAATTTCTTCGACGATCATTTTTATTTGAAATCTAATCAAGTCTTTCAAATAACTCCTCTCTCCTTACATTATACCCTTCAGATACGGGCAGAGGAGTGGGTTTGATGACTAAATTAGATCACAAATAAAATTTGAACTCCATCTTCCATGATACTACCTAATTTCATCAAGTAAATCTACTAAGATGTATTGGCTTTGAGCATCTGAATTGAAGACAAAGTGGACTACTTCCTCACAAAAATTAAACGATTTGCACCTGATAGACGAAACGAAATTTAAAGTTAATTGCTAGTGGGTCAACCCCACGAATCTTGTACGAAGTCTTCCCAAATGTGCACAAACCTAGAGTTCCACTCAGACCCATTTTTGCCGCGTACAACGCCGCGACCTACACTATTTCTAAATTTTTAATTCCTTCTACAGACTGGTATAGTAGATATCAGTATACCTTAAAATACTCGCACGAATTTGTTGATAACATTTAGAATTTCTAAGTACATGAAAAATAGTTTCATGAATAGTTTTACTGCAAATTCTTTGTACACTAATGGTAAAGTTGTAGAAAACATCAAAATGCAAAATGTTGTGAAAAATGTCTTTACTCAGAGTCGGTGTTCTTATGGTTTTATTAGGAAAATGTTCGAAGAATCCTTGGTGTTATCTGTATTCAAAAACTAGTTTTTATTCAACAACACTATTTACGAATTAATAGACGATCTATCTCTTGGAAAACCGTTAGCACCAATGTTAGCAAATACTTTCTTGTGCAATACAGAAAATGAAATTTTAGAATCATGTCCTGCTTCATTCAAGCCAACAACTTACAGATGTTACTTAGATAATGCCTTTGTTATTTTTAAAAAGAATCAGCATGTTCAACTTTCATTTTCTAGATAATTTTCAGAGTAACATAAATTTCACAATCTAAGATGGAAATGAAAACAAGTTATCATTTCTGAATGTTTTCGTCTCACACAATGGAACTGAATGAACGTCCAGCCCTTATAAAGAAACACATTCGCTCTACTTGGAACGAGTTATTTCAGCACAACACCTAACCCATGCAAAGTTAATGCAATCAGAACCTTCATATACAAAGCATACCATTTACGCTCCTCCATTAGGGCTGAGTATTATTTTTCGAAACGAATTGAAATTAATTTTCGGCGAATTTTTTTTGCTAATAATGAGTTTCCTGCGTATCTATTAGACATATTTCTTAAACTTTTCTTTAAAAAAATTCCTGGAGGCCACCCTAAAATTCAAACGGTTGCAAAAAAAGACTTTAATTTTGTTGTCATCCTAGAGAGCATATAATACATATTACGTGGAATTTCTCCGACATTACCTTACTAGCCAATATCGCTGAATAGATTTTAAATTCTCTCTGAAAAAATATTTCGAGTTAAATTTTTGCAAATGCAAGGAGTCTTAACTTCTGAAGTACGCCTACATTATATACAAATTCACTCGTGCAGCCAGCAACGGTTCATATATTGGCGGCAAATTTATGCAGGCTAAGGTCAGTCTTTCTGAACATTTAGGTCCAGAGAACAGTGACCGCTGCAAAAATTTCCTCGCTCAAATCCCAGAGCTCACTACGACCATCCTTCTTAACTTGACCAATACTCAAAAATACACTCAGCCAATAACTCCTCCGTAGATCTTAAAAATCTCGAACCTTGACACCTACTCAAAATAGACCAACCTTGAATTCGGACTTGACCGCAACCCCACTGTGTCTGGCACCACAAGCCGGCGCAAAATGCATGTCACTGCTTTTAATTACTTGAACTTAGTTACGTAGTGTTTTTTCTGGATTTCTGTTCAGAAGTATCGATTAGTCCTATATTACTCCCAAAGTAATTCATCAGTTTTGGACTTTTTTCCAGCTGGTTCTGAAATAGATTTTTCTTCTATAAATGCTAGCCTTATTGCGCTTCTGTCGTACGAGGCGCAACGAAAAAATAGTTTACATGAGTTGAGAATTCTGACGCTACACTTTTAGCTGAATTTATTTGACTCAATTCGCTTTTTGAGTGAATCTCAAATAGAAATAACTTTATTTCGGTAAATTTGAAACATTCGCTGACGTCATTTTCTACATGTAAGCAATGCTCACAGAAAACACGATCATACTTCGGTAAATAATTTTCCTTTTATAGCAACGGATTCTTAATTTCGGCAGTATTAACGAATGTTTTTTCCTTTTCTTTTGAAGTCTGATACGTTGCACAATTTGACAGCTTCTGTGCCCACAAAACAGTGATAGAATGAAAAAGTTGAGTCAAAAAATGATCCAAATAATCTTTTAAAGTATGCAATATACAAGCACGAGTGTCAATACACACGAATATTTACGTTAAAAAATGTCAACTTGACAGTTAGCATCCTCTATCTCTTCTAAAAGCTTCATCTACGATGCGAAGGTCAAAATTATTATATAATCGGTATACGTCGACGAATTAGTGCGCATTTAAAGTTAGTTTTTCATTGTGCACGCCCGTTTTCAGTTATAGTTCAACAGTGCTGTTCTCAAAACCGAATTTAAAAATATAAAACTACACAAAATGAAAATGAATATTTAAAATTAAAAAACATGAAGAAAAGGTTACTCCACAGTAAGCCCAGAGTAAACTTTGGACGACGGACTCCAGAATGACTTTTCATGGACGTCAACATTGCACATCACGCAGAAACCACAACAGCAGATGGTACCTTCACGACCCTGGACGCCAACAATTCACACCACAGCAGCTGAAGGAACCTTCACCTTACCGTTGGCATGCAGTGCGTGCTCACTCGCCTCCACACTCAGCAACTTACCTGTCAAAAAAAGAGTTAAAATATTGCAGTATGAAGTACACCACTTGAATTTATGTGATTAAGGTTCTTCGTTCAATGCTAAGTTGGAAAATAACTACCAAATTCTAAAGCTCTTATGACACGAAATGCGTAAATTCATATGAAATATTAGTTAACATACATTGAGTACAAGAAAATAACGTTCTATAAAACAAAAAATATCCTCAGCAATCATTCGATTAAAACACAAATTAGGGCGCAGGTGAAGTATACATAGCATGAGATAGCTTAAAATCAATTCTCATGAGCATACGAGAGTCAACACAAAGGAAAAAAATGTAAACACCCGCTGAAAAAAGCATTCCAACCACAAATACTTCAAAAATTTATCACAAGAAAATATGCAATCGAAGAGAGATTAATTCAATAGCAGATAACAGATGAGATTCTATTCACAATAAAAATTCGGCAGCTGTAATAACAATAACATACGAGTCCCAGCAGTCTTATTTGCTAAGAAATTTTTCAGAACTTTAAACGTGATTAACCACTGATACTGACATACAGTGATAAGAAAATGAAACCTATCTAATAAAGTGGTTCAATTCGGTAAGGCGTTGGAACAAAATTCATATTAGTTTTCAGCTCGCATCAGAAAATCCAGTACGTAGTCCAAAAAATCAATATCAAAAGAAATTGCAAGTCATTTGAATTGGCAAGAAAAAGATTCTCATCCTCCTTGCAAGTAAAGATGACGTTTTCTAACCGTCACCACGTCTGATGTAAATGAACAAGTAAGGTCAGTTGCACACCCCGTAGCCTTGTTTCGGTTTTCTAACTGTACGAAGAACAACATCCCGATACTGTGATCCAATTTCCATTTACAAGGAGTAGTTATTAACAAAAGACTAGGTATAGAAAAAAGAACTACCTTCTACCTCCATGTAAGCGTCCTCGGACAAACTGAGAAGTAAAATATTTATGCACCGCTGATATTGATAAAATGAACGGGCCTGCGTTCTGGCAGCGTAATGACCAGCGGAGTGGAGTGAAAACCAAAGAGAAAACCATGTCTAAAACTACAACTCAACATCATATTTATACCTGGTAGTTACGAACACACGCGGAATTACTCAAGTTTCAAACACATATTATTTCGTGGTATTTCTAAAAAGTATAGGTAACGATAGTTGTATGCGCTATATTATATTTAGTGAAATATCCTAATTTCCGAAGTCCATCTAACGAACAAACAAAGTATAAGTGGACAAGAATTCTTAATCAAACAAGACAGCAGTTTTTGTTTCAAAGCAAAGAGCAAATTCCGCCGTACGATAAGACTCGTTCTATCATTTTCAGCAATTTTCCCCCTTTCCCTACGCGTTCCTTTCAAGTCTTCTTTCTTTCCGCAGGGCCGTCCCTCGAGCATCCTTCCACGATTTCCCCCGTATAAGAGAAGGATCGCACACACTCGCCGCATAACTAATGCAAGAAGAGACAACGGACGTATTTTTTGCCCTTAACATCTCTCTAAACGGCAGCAGTTCTAATTCAGTGTTAGCTAAGAGAGCGTCGCAGAGGGAACGTCAGTCTCGGCGTGTTTGCCTAAAGAAAACCAGTGAGCACAGTCAGATTTGCCTTGGCTTCAGCAAACAGCCCATCATACGCGTTACTGCTACAATGGCAAACACGACAACCACGGCCTCCTTCTAGACAAGGCGATTAAGGATCATGCCTCTTAGAATTGCGAGCATGAGTATGACGAATTTCAATCAACCATTCGTCACGGATTATTTCCACAGAGAAAATACGAGTGCTTCACAGAAAATTTTTTGACTGTGCTTGTGTGGTCCGTGCGAATCAATGCAAATCTAACAAGCCAGACGAAATCGCCTACTGATTATCATGAATGATTTATATTTTTACTGAAAATTCAAGAAATTGCAACCTGAGCTACCAAAATTTAGCATGAATACACTATTGGTTAGTAGATGGGAAAAAATCAATGGCAAAGATGCCGATCCATGACCATAATACAAGCCAAACTAGTCCAGAGCACAAAGGAAAAGGAAACATGACAACACGAATTATCTGTTCTGTGCATCTTAATAACAATTCAACTTACAGTGATGAGCTTAGGCAAGACTAAAAGAACGAAATTGTAATGTGAAAAACACGTATACACAAAATCTTGTTAAGATGAGGCATTGACACGTTAGTTAGAAATAAATTGTACAATGAAATCTTCTCAGTAAAATTAATGAAATTACCGATCCATTAGACACTCCTCAAATAACCAAGTTTGTCACTCCGATTTTAGTGGTTATAAAACAAGCATAGCATTCCACCCAAGCGATGTACAGCATAGAAGCGCTATATCGTTGGGATTAAAAGTACTTCACCAGAATAAACGAACACAAAATGGAGTTTTTAGTTTTGGATTATCCTTCAAGTAGCTAAATTCATCCATAGAAAAAGTATTTTTAACAAATGCATACAAGATTGTATTTTAAAATATCAAACCTGAATAATTTCTGTAATTTGTAAAGAATCAAAACTCGCGTTTTTATGATAGCCCTGATCTAACGCTGCACAAAGAAATCTGACGGGGCGATAAGCCTTAGTATCTACCCCTTATGCATAGCAAAGAATCAATCCTAAGATAGGAAAAAGGTTAACTCCCTTAACTCAGGCTGGTGAAACCGGTGCAGAGGAAGCGTTGGCCCTCGAGACGTGCAAATACGATGACTATGTCTGCTGTTTAGCGCTAATACCCAATACAAGGTCGGCAAATGCACCCCATAAATAGAACAGTTTGATGATCTATACCGATATACCAAAATGAAGGCTACCATGACTGTTGTAGTCGATACTAAAGCAGCAGCTAATACTGCAATTGCTTGCTAATGAGTAAATTATTCAAATAACGTGGAGTCTATACATAATGTTTCCAAACGAAATCGAATGCAGCTAATGCTTGACCACATTTTGACAAATCCATAATCGGAAACTCAGAATGTAGAATTAGAACGTTAAAATGAATTTCATTAATGATACACGTGAATATCTCCCGTTGCAGCCGATATAGATGGCAATACGCAGAAATTGAAGATGAACCCAAAAATTGAATAGCTTATGAGCATTTGCTCACGGAGGTAATAACACCGTTCATGCCCAGTTGTTACACTTCAGACGTTACTATTCCATCGAGTACCACCGATATAACGTACGTTATACCACCAACAGCAGAATGGACTGGCAGTTTGAACAGAAACATTTGAAATAAATTAACTTGATGTACTTTACAATCCAGGATTGTTCACACAAATATTCATAAGTCTTGAACGTATTGTTAAGCACTGAATTTGAAGGTTTCCATAAGCTTATTGTATCTCAAAAAAAATATTGAAATATTTAGGGTTACACCACTGTTCTCGCTCAATCAAGGTGATAATCTCATTTGAACTCTATTAACCCTTTACCGTCTATATGTATTTTAAAATCTACTTTTATTACGGCTGCCGATAGTTTTTCGTAGCCGGCTAAATGCAGCTTTATTGCATGCATACATAAGGGTGCAGCTAGTTTCCCGCAAATCTAAGTGCAGCCTTAAAGCCAAGAAAAATTTGATCGGTAGAGAGTTAAAAATTAGTTTTAGTGGAACGAAGAAGAAATATTTCGAAGTTTACATCGGCACAATCCACAATGCCGAAACGAAGAAATTCAAAAAGGCGAAACATTTCGAAGAAACGAAAAAATCAGATCAGAGAAATAAAAACCGCTACTAAAACTACAAGGTCACGAGGTACACTACACCGGCCTGTGTCACAAGGCAGAGTGCAGTGCCTACGAGAAGGTGAAGAAGAAAAAATCAATCTCGCTTTACTGCAAACCTCAACCCACAACTAGCCTCTTACACAGAAGTTTTGTTGACCCAGCGACGAGTACCTTGGGTTAAGGTCAGAAGCGATGTAATTCCAATCTAGACTGACGGAGACTGGCACGTCAGTGCACTTGAATCCACATCCATCCTTACAGTGAGTGACACTCAAAATCCTCCACATCCTTCGAGGAACGCTATTGTCACCCAAAACACGCTGAAGGAAAGCCACTTCAGCTCACCTCGTGAACGATGTATGTGTAGTTCAATCCGAAGCAATGGTTCCTGATTTGTATATCATAATCCTGCGTAGCTTATGAAACCGGCGGATTTCATTCACCATAAAAAGAGCACAATTAGCTCGTGCTTTAGATCTAGTATATACAGATATACAGTGATGGAATGACCATTACAGACCATGTTGTTACCTTGAAATTGACTAAGCATCTGATTACAAGAATGAATTTCTTTGTTTGAGCCAAGAGAAGAGTGAACGAGTAACGGCATCGACATAACCTTATAATCACAAGCACATGAGCTCAGTAGAATAACTCTGAAGTTTCTTCTCGAGGGAAGTAAGTTGGACACCAAAGTTAGAATTTTACGCCTCTCCAGATGCTCACTGGAACCAACGCCCTCGAGTGGACAGGTGCGAAAGAGACGGAACCGTCAGGGCAGACTGCTAAATAAGAAGCTCATTTCGTATGATCCGGACATCCGCCCTTCTGGCCACTCACTTTACTAGCGCAAGTTCAACAGAATTGGGAACCATCCTTCACTCTGGTGTCTAGAGTTCGAGTCGTCGTTGTCAAGCGAGCAATTCCTTATTGATGGTTGAAGAGCGAAATGGTTCAAGTCCAATTCAGGGGGTACTCCACCTGGGACACGCTATCACCAACTATTGGACAGTCTGTTTTCCAACACCAAGAAAATTTCCGGCCGTGGAACTTTTAAATCAAAATTTCACAAAAAGAGTCTAATTTATCGCACTGAAATGGATAAAATGGCTTCCGAAATTAAAGTACTCATAACATAGTAAACGCATTTCACGTTATAAAAAGTAAAGAACACTTTTCACCCGATATGGGAAATTGAACAAGTACTTCGAAAATATTGTAAATATCTGATAGCAAAATGTGCTTTAACATTATTTATCCATGCGTCAAAAATTTGTTATGAACGTAATTCTCATGGTGTAGGTGGTCATTGGGCAAAACCACTCTGATTTTGAGGTAAAATCAAAGATTCTGACCGAAGATTTTGCTTAATTAAATCACCCTACAAGTTCAAGTGAAGCAGTTTCACGCGGAGGACTAGGATTCTCTCGCGTTGCCTGTGTATCACCATTTCTACATAAGTTTTAACATCACGAATTCATTCCGCATAAACCTTATGAACTAATGCGCAATAATAGTTCAAGTTTGAGCGACCCGAAAGTGTGTTGATATCAATAATTCGTTAATACGCTACTCGCTTCTCCCCGTACCCAACGTATTCCTACCTATTCTATTACTTCACTTATACGAATGAATAATAGTTGTAGTTGTAGTAGTAGTGAAAGCAGCGCTTCAGAAA
>VOMN01072239.1:0-29524 GCA_014899125.1 Orchestia grillus | reverse complement strand
ATACCCAGGTATCAGTTGCATTGCGTAATCATTTCATTAACTAGCAGCATCAGTAAATTATAATTGTATTCTTGGTATCTGGTTACCTAAGATATTCAACAGTTTCTTCCTCATACATATTCATGCAACTCGTCGTAAGAATAAAAGTATGGGCAGCTGGTGTCACAAAAAATAATTATTGAATGAAGCCTATAAGTTTGAACAACCGTTTCAGAAACACTTTCAGCTCTATAATAATAGAAAATCGTACTCGTCATCCCCGTATGTGCTTCTCCCTCACCGAAAATGACTGCAACCATCGTCCGGCTCACGGCTCATCTCCTCAGCTATGCAAAGCCGGACAGCCTCCCTCCCATCATTATTCACTATTTTTCATTGACCATTAAACACAAAGGCAGCAAAGTTCACGGTCATCAAACTCACAGAAACTTTTCAATTGAAACTTTAACATATTGTGAGCCGAATTGGCTAGCGTCCGTCACGCTCGGCTAAGTCGCATACGGCCTGGGAACTTTAGCGGTGAATTTTGCAGCGGTTATGTCCGTAGTTAGATTGCCTACCGGGACTCGGCTGCACATAACTGAAATATTGTGCTGTGGTCACGCTGCAAGTCCAAAAACTACACTGCTGTCAACTTCGCACATAAAAACACCAATTTAATGCAATTATAAGGGAGGTCACCTCCATTTTTGTTACATAATTGTAAGCGATAAAGACAAACGATGCATCTGCAGTAAAAACTGTCTCACAAATTAGTCCAATTGCGTTCAAAGCACAGGCTAAACTCGCTGGTAGCAATACAATACAACAAATATAAGTTCAACGATGGCATCCATGATAATTGAATGCATATCATGAAGGAAAGCGTTTTGCCGGCATTCAAAGCAGTTCCGTTGACAGCTTATGCGAGATTTTACAAGTCTCCCCGAAATGAGAGCCGAAATACAAAAGCTGCTCTGGCTGTAACTGCATCGCAATTATATTTCTTTATGGTACCCATAAAGACTACGCGTATTCAGTGGGGGCACATGTGCAACAAAATGGTTCAACGTCCTCTATAAAAAACAGGCGTTAAAGCTTGGGCTCGACGAAGGCAAATTATCAAGGGGAGCACGGCCTGCCATCAGCTAGTGATGCTAGCATTCTGTTGAAGCCTCGTGCGCTGCGCTGCTGTATAATGCATTAACAATTTTTGTGTGGGAAATGCTGGTGCTTTTGGTCATTCAGAATAATGAACTTGACTACTTAGTGCGAATGACCAGTTTGGTGCTTTCTAAAACGGCTCAGCATATTTCCCTTGCAAGCTAGGTGGAGGGAACTTGAGCCAGGATAAAATGGCTGTTGCTTTAGCAAGTTAAACAAAATTTTTTTGTGGCTACACGACCAGTGCTACAGCACGGCACGCCCATTGCGCAAAGCGACTGAGGGGCTCCGGCCAGCGGACGCACGGGTCCAGGTCCGCACTTTTTACGCGCGGCGTCCTATGGGTAACTCGAGCCTCGTGAACTCCTGCGCAGGGCTTCAGCAGCGTGAATCACCTACGTGCAGGAACGAGGAAAAAGCTGTTTTGGAGTGTCCCTTACGCTGCATTAACACAAGTACACTAATTATTGAATAGCGGGAACAATTTATGTCATTTTCAATCCAACCGTATATCATCGGATCAATCCGTGAAAAAAAAATACTCCAGTCAGTGTAATGTTTGCGTCTGTACGTTGTTCAAGAGTGATTTGAAGATGAGTAAGCCGAGAAAATTGGCGTAGTTTATTGTCACAAAGAAGTATTCAACGTCATCAAATGAAAGTTATTGAAATTAGATGAGCACAGCTTCATCATTGAAAAAAGAAACATTCAAAACTTAATATACACGCCCCGCCGACCCAGAGCCCAGGATACGAAGCAGCGCCTGCGTGGTGCTTGGGCTGGCTTTCAGAAGGGAAAGCAGGACCGTACGCGGTCATCCGATTGTCTCACGCTCCGCAAAGTTTGCAGAAAATAATACGAAGAGTGGGAAGAAGCATGACTTTCAGTTCAAACATTGCAATTATGTGTTTGCTGCTCAGGAGTACCGAGGGAAAAATTCACCTGAAGTTATACGCTAAAACTGAGAATTAAAGCAGGTAGAAATATTTTTTATTGTTCTCGAACAGTAATAAACCAAAGCAATAATGAGTGTAAACTGAGACTGAATATGAAAAATATTGAAGGAAATTGAATTTTTATACTAATAACTAGTTTTGTATCGTTAATGCTAAAATCAATCTTCAACTTCATTTATCGCGTCAGGTAAAAATTCACCTGATAGTTTTAAACATAGTAATTCATATGTCTTATTTATCAACAACTTCTTACACCTCCAAGTCACGAGAACTTCGATATACCTATTTCAAAAATTGAACCCAACACTTATTTCATGAATGGAAACGATTTTTGTACATTATAATTGCACGTAATATTCACATGGAAAAAGAATGTGATACGAGAACAATAACACTCTGCCCTCGCTGGAATAATTTCACTTTCTAGTGCATTTGACTGAAATACAAATTTTCGAAGGTGTGTCGTTAGGGTACCTGCATTATAAAGGTACAGCTGATGCAACGACCTACTCTAGAACGTTAGAACTTCGTGCAGAAATTAGCACCTTGAAAACTACTAGTATTATTTCACTTCTACATTGGCTACTTAATTTTTACGGCGCATCACATAATTTTGTTGGTCTGATAATTACCTGGATGTATGATCATTACATGCAAAAGCATTACGGTTGGTGCGCATTACTTGATTTGTTCTAGTTCAACTAATTCAGAAAGTTAATTTAGTAATCTTTCTTCTACATAACTTATTTTCATTTATGAATTAATACGTGCTCCACATTTCTTATAATTAGTGACTGCAAAAATTCGACACTTTTAACATTTTTGCGATGATAGCGCAGACGATACCCGGCAGCAGCCGCTCAGCAGTATCAAGAGTACTCGTACAGTGATATTGAATGCGTATTTACTTGTGATCGCCTCAAACCGTTTATCAAAAATGGAAATCGCAAAAATATCTGAAAGAAATGAACTGCAACTGACTTGAAACCTGTAACAGTCACTACTGCTTATAACGGCTATTGTTATTGAAAGTTTATTCACTTGAAATAGTTTCACCCTTGCTCGTATTCAAGGTCACTCACGAAAATGTCCACTGTACTTACAATATAAAATTTGGTCTAACGTTCAGCCGAATTTAGCTGCTTAGTTTCTTTTAATGCATACCTCAGTTAGCATGCTGTATTCATGATACATTACTTGTTTTATTACAGCGTCTTAATGATATGTGAATTACTGATATTCTAAAATGAGGGACGTATTATTGTGAGACACCCTATACACAATGAAAGGCTCGAACATCGATGTACTCACGATTTACAGCCATGAAACAATCACACAGACTCACTGCCAGCAAAATTCTTAGAGTATCTTGCACCGAAGGCGGCAGCATGCTATGGCCCAGCCAAACCGTACATCTTAGACTCGGTCGCAGGCAGAACCGAGTTTCACTCAGCAGCATGAAATGAAATAAAATGCATATATTAAGCTAGCCAATTCTCCCTATTGGAATACTTTGCAGCACTTGCTATTTAATGTTCTTGTGATCGATTAATGAATGCGATGGAAACACATTCAGGGTTGCAGCAATCAAGTTTAAATGTTCTAATCATACTTTTGTATCATATTTTTATAAACTTCAAATTTAATTTGCATTTAAGCTTGATCACTTAAATCCTAACATCGTGCAAGGGGGTCGTAACGAAAATTCAGTATTTCTGAGCGCGTCGCCTGTGTCCAACAAAGACGCCCTGGACACGACGGTCTCTGGTGTAGTGCCTTAAATCTGTCCGAGGGCCTCCTGGTGTCCTGAAAAAACTTCCTTTGTTTCTGGAGGCCTTAAGTCTTGGCCCTTCTGCCCCAGAGAGGCCATAATTTGGTGCTTCCCACGCATTATCGCCAGTCTTTTTAGCCTAATTTTCTGAGCTGTTCAATAAATAGCAGTTTTTTACTCGGAAACGCTCCACTTAGTCCTCACTGGACAAATTTTCGCAGGTCGTAAATTAGGTTGTCTCTGTCTCGGCCAGCTCCAAAGTCTAGCTCCGGGCACACTTCTACCCCATTTTATTTCTCAAAAGCTTAGCATCTTATTTACTGCTCGGATTGCATTCATTTCATAATTATCTCCTCTATTCCCTGCGTCTCATTACTTTAAAATATCTTCCGTTTTGGGAAGTAGTTCTAAGCAGCCCCCTCGTCCAGCCTTCCATAAGCCTCGATGGACCGCCGCAGGAAGCAGTGCGAGTAAAACAAATTACCGATGTGTTGCTGTCGCTAAGAAAAAACGTATTTTAATCTTCTCTGCCGCACCTGCTGAATATTTCCTTGTTATTCCCCGCCACCGTGGAAATTTGCGTCATGTTTAGAAGATGTGCGTAGGAGCTCCAACTCCCAAATTGCAGCCTGGAGCCACGATGCAGAATTAGTTTTGTGCAGACTCTAATCTAAAGCCAAGCCTCCGCTCAGATCAAAGGGGGCCAGGGTGAAGATCCCATTACTCGTAAAGAATTTCAATGAAAACTAGAATTCGAGGCTCATAAACATCAAAGATATCTCGCATTCGCCTTAAGCCAGACTAATTTTTCAAGCTGCGATAAGATGGCAGCATCATCAGCTGTTTCTTTTTTAACTAGACCTAAAAATTACTGAACGGAAAGTTCATTTTCTACATAATCCTGAATTAAGGAGATCAAGCGAGCTGGTTCGTATGTGAAAAACAAATCAATCATTAAAATAGCCGATACATCATGTTTGCTCAAAAAAACTTGTGAGAAACTGATACTAAGTTAATAAGAACTTGAAACTGATACCTCTTGCACGAGTCTCAATATTAATGGCCTATTCATAGTCCGTTGAATTCCCCGTCTTACTTCTGGAAGTCATCAAGTACAAGCGTGGGTTACTTTGAACCACTGTATTTTTTTTATTTTTATCCATCAATTTCGATGTTAAAAAATCGAAAGAAAAGAGAAATACTGATGGTGAGATTGCTGTAGCTCAAGAAACAGTAGTACAATGATGGACTAGGTCAATCGGCTGAGTTGTTGCTCACTGTGCACAAAATTAAAAACATGCAATGGGCACGTCCTCGCATAGCACAACATTAGTTCATAGGGTTTAAAAAATTATGTTAACCTAGACTCAGGACTTCATCCAATGCCTGAAGTGTAACTTCGAAAAGTATTGCTCAAAAGTGTTACAAAATAAGTGAGTCATCGTTCATTTATGATCAATTAGGCGTGCTAATCAATATAATTACTTCGTATTGGATCCCACACGAGTTAATTAATTCGACGCTCTCAAAATCGCGAGCCGACGACGGACGCTTAGCTGAGGCTTGAAAGAACCGAGTTTTCCCAACAGCCCAGTAGCTCAGCAGCCCAGTAGCTCAGCAGCCCAGTAGCTCAGCAGCCCAGCTCCTCGGCGTTATGGCGGTCATGCACGGAACGTCTGCAGGGCGGCGTCAATTCTATTCAGTTAATTAATAACGTAATACAAAAGAACAAAACTGACCTCGAGAGTGACAACTCCAACCAAAGGGAACGATAATTACTGATGATGGACTGAGCAGTAATTCCGCTATTCCGTTGCGGCCGCCTCGTTTGTCCTGTCACTCAAGTGATGGCGGTACATCCTCTCCGTATCGTCGTAAAAACATAACATTTTTAACACACCGATACCATCAAAACAGAGGAATCTAACCAGCGACTTCGACAAACCATCGAACACTTCCGTTATGTCCGCTATACAGCGTATAGCCCAGGGCGGTCGAGGATCCAATGCCGCTCTACAGCATCTAGCTCAGGGTATTAGACAGACCACCGCAAGAAAGACACTCCCCACACACATTTGCGAAAAAAGTTTGGGTAAATTATACGACACTTAATAACTTAACGTTAGGAGTTGTTATTTTTTTGCAGTTCAATTAAAAAAATACAAGTAACGATTTTCATTGTTTCTAAAAATAATGAAAGCTACTATATTTCAATAAAGGGACATTCGATTATAACTTTAAACTTTTGCGTGCTGGTTTCATTCGCAGTCGACTTAACCACGGGTTTCTTCCCGGAAAGTAGTATTGAAAACTAATTCCTTATTGCTATTACGAACTTAAAAAAAGTTTTACCTGACCCTTTCGGGGCTCGGCAGACCAAGCATTATTTTCTTGTAAATTAAATCGGGGTTCTCGTACAGAACTCGAGGCTTCTGCAGGAAAATCAGTGTCTTTCCTCCTTTTTACTTGAAAGTCTCAAAGAGATGTAGGATGTCACGTTCAACGCTGGAGGAACCTACTAACAATCCTCCCACATTTCCTTCCTTTTTTAAGTAATTGTTTAGCACAGCAAACTCAACTTAGCTTGGTTCCAAAATTATTCAATCCTTCTCCACGCCTCGAGTTAACTTAAAGTATAACATCTTCGCAGATTATGAATGAACTGCATATCTTGTGATGTAATTGCTGTTATGCATGTTACAGGACAGACAGACAAGCGCACATCCAGAAA
This sequence comes from Orchestia grillus, assembly GCA_014899125.1. Lineage (NCBI taxonomy): Eukaryota > Metazoa > Arthropoda > Malacostraca > Amphipoda > Talitridae > Orchestia > Orchestia grillus. The sequence continues at coordinate 22,923 of VOMN01072239.1, read as the reverse complement.
ATTCTCCTTAATTGATCTGTTCTGTTAAATTTTTAACCATATCCACTTCGTTTATCCATATTGATGAGGAATAATTAGTAGAAAGGTAAATTCAAAACGAACGTCAGGCAAATAACTTTGAATTTTCCCTAGGATTTCTCATAAATTATATAATTATTTTTCACACAAAAAAGTAGCTCCAAGAACTCGATCACCATCGGTGAGACTGAGGCACCACAATTCTAAGATCTCACCAAGCAATACGGACCAGGGATACGACTGACTCGACATCGTCGATCCAACGCTCTATTTGTCATACTTGAAATCAAAGACCCAAACAAATCGAATCTAACCTTCGCCAAAATAAGCGTTCACGTTTCAAAGTAGGTAATTTAATCAAAGTTGATCACCAGCCTTAAAGTTTACCAGATGCCCAGAAAATTTCCGTAACGTATAACACACTGGAAACCAGAGTCAAATCTTAAGGTCTCAAACTTGAAGACCAGAGGTCCAGACGACTAGGCCTTGACGTGCAGGGCACGCCTCCTGTTACACATAGAGGGAGAATCTACTTCCCACCCCTATTATAACCCCCAGGCCTTTTTTTCCTTCGACTAGCCACCTCATCCCTATTCTTATCCTTTTGGAGGTAGCCGGGTGCCCCCGACCGTCTAACCCACAGCAATAGGGCCCCCACCAACCTGTCCCGCTGGCCACCCACGCAGCTCACACGACTATATATGTACTGAAGATGGTGAGGAGGACGTCCGCCGTCTTCAATGGAATCTTTGACGTGAAGACTTTAATTAGACACCTCAGCTGATGAGCAAGCCAACCTATCTATCGAAGACGATAATGAAGAGAGTTCTTAAAGATTTATGGCAGCCTCCTTCACGGAGACGGGTAAGACCCACCGAGTACTTCAAATTCAAACCTGCGTCGCACGCGGCCGTGAGAACTTGAGAAAACCATGCCCTAACCACGACAACGGTGAAGAATGGAGGCAAGTGGCCAGGGTGACACGGCGGACTACATGGTCCAATTAAATAGAAATACAGACAAATAATGTCACAAGATTCCATTAATAACTTTTTTTCATTCCGCTCACACACTCGGTGAATTTGAGACTGTATTTCCACAAGAGTCTTCAGTTCCCGACTCCTTGTATAGTTCTGTCAATGAGCGCGCTGAATTCATACGAGCTGTTGCGTAAGTTACCCCCCTGAAGCCACTGATATTAAGTTGTTATTTAATTGAATTTAATAAAAAGACGGTCCGAATCGTTTTGTTGACAACGGAGGTTCTTGAAAAATAATTCAACTAGTTGAGAAGTAGACAATTTTATTGGATTAAAACCCTGTGGCACTCACAGATTGAATGTTCGAGTCTTTTTCTGAATCATGTATTGGAAAGATATTGACCACTTACTTTTCAGAATCGAACAGGACAAAGTTTTATCCTATGGTCTACCGTTTCTCTCGCAGATCAGGAAAGTGACCGTTCTTGAGAAGGGTTCACATTAGAAAGTAGAAACCTCTCAGCCCCGCCGCCAGCGAGGTCATGCTGTCAATTGTGTTTTCACATGTCAGTCCAGTGCGCTCGCCCAGCTTAGCTGACACGGACAAATTTTCCAGCTGCCTCAGAAAATCAAATCCCTCACACGGTGATACCTTTCAACATGTTTGTATCGATAATTTTATTCATCATCGCCGTGAGAAATCATGTAATTACTACAGATTTTTAGTCAACAAAAAGGTTCCGTCTCTTCATTACAGAACTTTCAGCGCCCAAGATGCTAAGCTGTTGCGATTAATTAAGAAACGCCCATATGCTTGACTTTATTGCTCATAAAACAGAACGCCAAATATAATTCAGGAAAAGAAAGAATAATGTTTTTAGAAATCTGCAACATGAACCTAGAGCAATAATTCTAGACGGTAAATATTTATTTCCTAGTTTCATAGAGAAGTTTCAAACGAATTAACTTCAACACACATGAGACAGAAGAATAGCTAAATCTTTCGTGACCAAATGCCTGAGTTCAGTTGTACAGTGTATTTCCGCGCTGTTTCCTCGCAAAATGAAGCATCTGCTAAGGAGAGCAGCGTTGCAGATGGTGTGAGCTTAGCACCGCATGCTGGCTGCATCTAAAGCAGGGCCTGCGTCCTGGAATCTATTCACCGAGCTTTCGAAATTGGTCCTTCTCCCAAAAATGGCACGTCAAAACCAACAAGTTTTGTAGATGCGTTGCTTTCTGACTGCTCGGCATCACGGCGTGTTCAGCGACAAGAGAATCATGCCAGGAAGAAGGAAACTTCTCTGGACGCCAGGAATCAATGTTTAATGGAACCCAGCATCGACCTGAAAGTCAATGAGCAGCACGGATGTTCCACAGCGTGCGCTTCCCTGAGGTTGATTAATAATTTCCGGCTAAAAAATTAAATTGAATACCTAGCAGATGCCAAGCAAAAACTAAGACCTGTGAACACCTATAAGTCAGTGCAATCGTGTTCCTTGCAGGACATTCCCCTTCAGTGTGACAAATGTGTGTAGTTTAGAAAATTGCAGTAGGTATGCCATTAGTAAACTCTCAATTTATGTTTATAGCCTTATTTTTTGAAAAACTTGGGGCAGCATATTTTCATGAGTTTAAGAATACTTACACACATAAACCATTAAGGGGTGCATCAGTGTTACGCATCAATTTCTGAGAAACAAGCATTGGAAATCTGAAGGTTCTTGTTGAGGCTTATCAACACACTATAACAATTATAACTTCACCACCAAAAACATATTAAGTGTACATATGTATATTTGATTCGTCATGAAAATGATACCTTAAAATGATACTTTGAGCCACAAAACCAGATACCTTCAATGACCTCACAACTCAAGTAACACCGTTTAATTAACCCCACTATCCCAAAAAATTAAATTGAAACGATGAGCTCAGGCACGGAGCGGATCGAAAAAAGATTTTATGAGACGTTGGCGCAGCGAGAAGGAGATCACCGTCACAGTTGGGGAACGTCCCAATTTAGTTTTAATTAGAAGACTCCTTCGTTATCAAATTTGTGCTAATGAGCCAAATCAAGACGACGGAGTACTAATACGCGGGTAAAATAAGGTTGAAATTAAATAACTAAGAATGCAACCAGGAGGTCGATCATAAAGCATGATTCGACAGGCTGAATAACTCGGCTGATCACTTATCATGTGATCCGAAGTAAAAGCTATTCTATGTGAGCGAGAGGCTCAGCCTCGTGCGACTCAATATTCAGAAATCATTGAAAAGCTGTAATCTGCTTGATGTTCCAATAAAAAACGATGTAAGAATTTTAAAGTTTGTACCTCCTAAGGCTCTTTTGGTTGCGGTAAAAAATTCCCATTTTTGATAAAAACTAGGTCTCCGTCTGCAAATTACACATAATGAGTTCATTGAAGGTAGAGCCAACTAACTATCTTCGAGGAACTGCCACTTTTCCCCGCCACGGCAGGACGAGCGCCCACGTCTCGGTCTGGTGATCGCGCTCAATTACGGCTTTATCTCGCCCAAATCTCCCGTATTCTTATCCGAAGCTCGCGATCGAAAGCAATGAGAACTTAAGAAATACCACATTCGCAATCACTGCCGCGAAAGCCGCCCTCGCATCATTGAGGATGTCGTAAATTAAAAGCTACGTAATGTGAAACTTTCAGAGAATGCCGACGCTTACTAAATACGAACGCCAATTCTCAACTCATGTACGTAGGAAAACTATTCTGAAGCTTGTCTTCCTTATTGGCAGTTCCCTCTATATTGTAACTACTGTATCAAATTTTCGTATTAATTCACTACGTGGAGTTAACAAGGGGCTAGAAAAGAATCAAAGTGCACAATAAGATACGATGAACGGGATATGATAAAATAAGGAGAATTGAAAAGAAAAGGGAGTTCAGTAGAATAAAAATAATAAACAAGAGCGTCTTCTTAGGTTTACTCCACCGTGTTATTGCCCAGTCTCGTGATCAATTTAATTTTATAATTTTATAATGAGCCAAAGCATCTTCTCACCAAGAGAATTTTTCCAACTGCTTAATTTTACTCAACTGACTACGCCTAAGCACTGGTTTAGGTCACCCTACGATACAAATTATTCATATTCTATTCCAATAGCTCGCGCAATGCTAGCCTTGGGATCTAACATTTTTCCCTCCCTCATGCTTTGACCAAGAGTTAAACAATGGTCCGAGATCTCAGAATGGCCTTTCACGCGTTATATCTCACAAGAGAGGCTGAAAGTTGAGGATAATTTCATCATATGTTCTTCAGCCCAACTATGTATAGTTGAAAGAGAAAAATTATTTCAAACGATACCCCTGTGGATTAGTCGAATACATATTGAAGAATCGCGGGGTACTGAAGTTCACAATGGCGACGAGTTATGAATTTTTCTCACATATTCTGAAGTCGTTTGATAGGCTTCCAACTTAGTGGTAAACAACGCACGTGTTTCTGGATTATTATGCCATCGTATTTTAAATATTTTATTATAAGCAATGCACTTATTTTCTTAATTCATAGATGTACAGGACAGAAGTGAAGTTAGTCCCTTGGTCTATTAGCGAGCGGATCCATTCTATGGAAGTGGCAGAGATGAAGTGGTTGTAAACCTGCAATATAAATTAATAAGTTCGAGTAACGAGAATTAAACCTTTAACTTCGAAAGATTTCCATGTGCAGTTTATATTTATTTCATCAAATCCCATCATGAACAATAACAATTGAGATACCAAAAAATAAGAGGGAACGCATCGTAGAAGACGTAGCTTAAACTATAAAGGATAGAAGTTAAGAATCTTCTAAAAGAAACACATTTCTTAATAATGAGAAAGATAAGCGATAGCAAAACATAAGTACAACTACCTCTTAAGCGTAACTGATACCTAAACGCGATGGAGTCTTTTGTTGCTCAACAGTCGATGTCCATACATATATTGACACAAGATGCGTTACCGCTTCTCGTCGCTCGTCACATTTTCGTTTCAGAAAGTGGGTGTGAGAGCTGTGAGAGCTGTACTAACTTTGTAAGCCAATGACCAATCATTACCAGTACGTCGAAAAGTACGTCTAAAGATAAATTATTCCAGAGTAAGCAAAGAATACTAGTATGGTTTTCCAAGTAAATAGTTTAAATGGTAGTGTTTTAAGGCTTGGAATTTGAGAAAGTTGGGAGAGGTCGAAGCGCTGCTAATATGAGGCCTGCTTGTGGTGCCCGCGGCGTGACTGCGACCGCTAATGTGGGGACAAGTTTGATCCTGTGGGTACCTGCGCTACGCCTGGCCCAGTTAAACAAAGCTGTGACGGCTGGAGGGTGGTCTCTAAGGCCTACACAGAGCGAGAACTGCTGAATGCCTCAACTCAGGTGCAGCCACTCTGGAATAAGTAAGAAAGCTCCGAGTGCGGTTAAGAGGATTGTGGTTAGTTGACGACTTCTACTGAAAGCCAGTCTAAAGCTCTAATCCCTAGTTCAATAGTAAATAGTTATTCCAAAAGATTGAGAAAATAAGACACATAATAATTCTACGGATGAAAACATTTACACGCATGTGCTCGTAAATTCAGAGTTTCAACTCAACTCACTACTGTCACAGCGCTGAAGGAGGCACCGGCATGCGGTACTTCACGTGCTGCTCGCCAGTAAAAAATAGCCTCGCTTAGAGTGGGGAAAAGAGGATTGTGGTCTGACAGGAGGAGGATCACGAGACAAACTTATACCTACCAGTCGATGTCACTTCCAATAAATTAGAAAAAAGTTCCTCTACTTTGTTCATATAAACATATTAAAACGTACATGTTCTTCTGATTATCGTCTTAATGATGGCTGTGCTATCATTTTCTTCACATGCGATCTTTCCCTGAGAATGTATCAACAAGTAATGTGCTCTGCTATCTTCAAATAGCTGCGTATGAACAATGAAACGTAGTATAAATATAAAAAAATCAAGTAGAGCCAGACAACATAGTAACAAAGAGCTAAATTCCTACGCAGGAAAAAATACATAAAAAACCGAGAGCTCAGAAGTCGTGGAAGGATTTCCGGACCCGAGGCGGTGACTCGCCGCCAGTCTCGGCCTGACCGCCTGGCGCTGCGAGATGACGGGGCGTGCGACGGGGGAAGGTTGGAAGGAAACTCTCCTCCAGAATGTTACGAAAGTTTCAAGGTTTTACCAAAGGGTTTCCTCCGCAAGTTCAAATTATCGCAGATATTTGCGATACTTGTTTGTGCCTTGCGATTTAACAAAAAGTGCAACTGGTGCTGCATCTCATACAAGAATGAAGTTTGATCTAGACCCGTGAGTTGGACACGTTCAAACTTAAACCTAATTCTATGTATAGAAAAACAGTTTTAGAAATTTAATTCATGAGAGAATAACCTTTCAGGACGAAGCTTCAAATGAAAGCCTTCAACCCCTTCGTATGCTGCCATGGCAACTCAGAGTTATTGTCTCGACAGCTTAGAGTATATTGTCTCGATAATTCAGTATATATTGTTTCGACAGCTCAGAGTATATTGTCTCTACAACTCTAAATGTGTTGTGTCGACAGTTCAGAGAATATTGTCTAACCAATTCTTAGAATGTTGTCGTGAATGTTTTCAAACGATCGTAAATTTGAGTCTAAAAAATTCGTGAAACTTTTTGATCTTGATTGAATACGTAGCCTGCATATCGAAATAAAATATCTATAGATTTATACGGACTAGAAAAAGCCTCTGGATGAACACAATTCTGTTGATCCAGATAAAATTCTTCACACGCATATACGAGTATGCACTCGTTCAATAGCCAAAGAATTCATTTTTTCATTGTGATTTTAAATATTTATTGAGACGAACACGTCTTATACGCTCTCCAGAGTCTCTTCATGAATCAAACTATTTCGAAATAGTTCAATGTTTCTGTTAGCAATAAATACTGTTTTTATTTACAAGTATGAATGGAGGGAGGTGACAAACTCTTAGTATAGCTAACTTGTCCTAGTTCATAACATTTTCATACCGATTTTCAAACACAATTTAAATATAAATGACACGTAAAAATTACGAATGGACGAGCAAAAGTACATTAACCAAATTATAATAACCTTGCAAAAGCATCTTAATCCACAGACCGATTTTAAGTTTAAGCTTTTTGTATGTAGTAAACAAACTAAATTTTAATATTCGCAGATGCATTCAGGGCACCAAAACTAATGGTAATGTGACGCAAGCGTACGAAATGTGAAGCGTACGTTTCTTTGAGGTGCAGTGCACCTGAAGCGCGCCATTTTGAATGTTTTTGCTCGCTGGAAAGTGGATGTGCGGCCTTCCCGCCGGGGCTTTCATCCGTGAGTGACAAGCCCTCAGAAAGAATTTTTTTGAAGGCAGAAATCGAGTTTCTTAAAAACTTGTTCCCAAACTAGCTCCACTACATCAGGTCGTGAATGATCATAAGTTTGACACTCAAAAAATAATTCAGTGAGCTGACAAATTTCCATGAGATTACAAATGGGACTCGGGCGCACTACGGCTTGGCGCTGCCATTTATCAGGTCGCTGAGAGCAGTTTTTGGTGGATGTCAGGAGCGCAACTGCGACGCCTGATGCAGTGACCGCGACAGGCCATCCGTTTGCCGACCAAAGCCCGCCCTTAGCAAGACAGATCGAGGACCCCACATCGGCGACAGTCGTCCTCACCAAATGAGCTTGCAATCTTTTTGCGGGTCTGAAATTCTCCTACTTCTGCTTATGCTTCAAGTCCCTTTTCTTTTCAAAATTTTGGGAAGGAATGTTGTATTACCAATTTTGCAATCTTTTTGCTTCATAATGAGGTTATCTTTGAAGGCACAGAAAATCTTCAAGTGTCAGCCTATTTGCGCTACAAATTTTTGTTCTGTTCTACTGTATAGATTCATGAAATCATTATTCTTTCAAATTCATATTTCTTTTAAATAGAGAAAATATTCAAGAATGCAGTCGTGGCTCCACTGATTTCTATCGTTTTAAAAATATTCAGTTATTCCCTATCAGTTTCGACTTACATCAACCAACAAAAAATTAAGTACAGAGCAACTGAAAGAGTAGTTCCCTATTTTTCACACGGTCTTAATTACAGTAGTTTCATTTTCCGTCTCGGAAAGAGTTAATGTGAACTTGCACCTTCTACGAGAGCCAGAATTTCAGAAATGCGCAAAAGCCCCATAAAACAAATAACACGCGCAAGAATGGCGCTTCCTAAATGATACAAACAAATGTTCACTATCGTCCTTAGAGGCGCTACACTTTGCCAATCGAATTCCGTAATACAGAGAGCAGCCGCCACTGGCAAGTGCCACTGTGTACGTTCAGTCAAGGGAGGTCACGAGCAGCTCTGCAGGAAGGCACGAGAGTCCCACAGCCTGTCCAGCCTGCCTGGCGCGTCAGCCTTTCGACCGCACCTATTAGTCAGTCTCTCAGGCCTGGAACGTTTCCTTTGCGTTAAACTTTACGCCAATTAGCGGTGTTTCAGGACAACTGTTCTAGGACTATCTAACGTATACGCGAACTGACATCAGAGTTCAATTCTGTAGTCCCCAAGTTGATTTTTTTCACCTACAATGAGGTGAGTTATTAAACTATCTACGCTTCTAAAATTTAAATTTTAAAGGATCTAGTTCATTCAAAAAGTTTCGCCAAATTTAACCATCAATATAATGCAAAATAATGATATTATTCCACGGAACTTTCGCTACTCGGGCGGCAGACGATGACTCAGACCCAGTCACCATCACGCAGATACAGAATCGAATTTGCATCTTCTCCTTATTAAGTGTTGATAGGGCCAGTGTTTGGGCTACCTGAGATGAGTGGGGCACAAGATAGGGCTATCTATTTCAATAACTTCGCAACCTACTTACGTTTTCTACTGAATTCAGTCACTAGAGCACATTTCAATAATCTCTAGAGTCTTATTTTCGTCCAAATATCTTAAACTTACAATCACGTTCTCGCAGTTATTCTCCCAGAAGAGCAGTCCTATCCGAGAAAGGTACGACACAGCGGACTGCCTCTACTTTCATTCGGACAAAAACTTGCCGTCTTCATAAGCTGGCCGCGCTTGGAAGCTCAGGATCGCAGTGTTAACGTTCCCAGCAAGCGTAAGTGTGTCAATCTATGTATAGTGCATCATCAGATTCGTTTGGGGCAAAAATACACAGATGTAATGTACGATGATAAAGAGTTCGTTAACATCACAGATTTCCAGAGAGAGTAGCTTTGTCTCTCTGAAACATTTGATTGTCTAATGGATTAATCTTTTTCAAAAATCATCGACTACTTTCATTTGGATGTAACAAATTAGACGGTTTTCAATTAAAACAATCCCGGCATGCAAACGAATTCATGAGTCAGAATATCGTGTGACGTGTCTTACAAAGCAAACGTTCTGCTGTTGTTCAAATAAATGGGCCAATTTATCACCATTTTCACATAAAACCCTCTTGCTTATTAGCATCGAGTTGGACTATAGAACAGCTCGATAACACCACCCTAATCAATTTGAAGTTGAACTTGATATTGGAAAAATAAAATGAAAACATTGCGATGAAATTCTGCAATTGCTCCTTAAGGACCAAACACATCTGACATAAATGGATAATCACAGACCTGACGTGGAACGGACTCTTGCATGCAATATTAAAAGTGTGATAGACTCGTAGATGAATGTTCCCACATGTGTCATAATACTCGAGTACAAACCGCCGAGACATTTACTGGAGGTAGAATAAATATATTAGGAAAATTAAATACTATCTAGCGGATCTTCGAGTGACTTCAGTTGATGGCTCGGACGGTGTCATCAACACCCTGGTGTTGATATAATATCATAGAGTTTCAGTGATCAACACCCTGGTGTTAAAATATCAGACAGTTCAGTGATCAACACCTGGTGTTAACGACGCCATGATGTACCTGAAGTCGCCGTCTTACGTCATTTCGGTCAGGCAATGTCGTCTGACCTGGCACTCTAGGCTTTCGGACCTGATCTTAATATAAAGTTTTATTTTGCACTATATTTTGGCTGCGCAATATTCGAATGTCTTAGTTCCCTATTTTAATTTACCTTTATTCAGTGTAAAATTAATGCACTCGACTGTGTTTGAGGGGCTTCTTGATGAATCTGTGAACACGTCAACGGAACACGGCTCGTTTTCGTTTTCCTACAAGAAGTAGAACACACTCTCATTATTACTGCAGTAGTGCGCAATTTGATTCAACAGATCTTCTCTGCTATGCCATAAAAGTAAATTTCCCGTCAATCCTACGCGCCTATACATTTCAATGAAATCATGGATCTCAATACAGTTCGCTCTCTTGATCCTTCGTGAACATGACACTAATTGTAGAATTAAATGATGTCTTGAAAATCATTCTCATTTTTTATGGGAACATTTCCTCAACGTGATATTTTGATCGAACATTAATAACAATTCCCAATGAGTATCTTTTTTTCACTGAACGTTTCCATAATTTTGAACAAGATTTTAGCAACGTCTGACGAGAAAGCAAATCTGGATCTGGAAGACTCGGAGTGAAGTGAGGCACCGGCGTGAGAGCGCTAGACTGGTTCCAGTGCCGGCACCTCACTAGCGTCAGCGAAACCTTCACTCGCCCCTGTAGCACCTGCTGCGTCACTGAGTATCTTGTATACGACCACCTGCCCGCCCCAGATACGAACGTCGCACAACCAGGTACGTCTTTATCACTACATAGAATAGAAATCCTTTATTTATGGCGCCAGCGTAATGGGATGGTGCAGATCTGCAACGAATATTCCCTATTGTGAACGCGATGTATGATCAATTATTTATCAATTTATAAGAGAAGAATAAGTACACTCTATTACTTTTTGTTGGCTACTGATATAATAGAAGTTTTAAATCTATAATCAGCGTTAATCACGGTCCAATAATATTTGTTTTGAATATAGCAGTTTCTTAAGGTGCAGTAATAAATGTGACAAGTTTTCAACAAATCCATGACGATTCACATGCCAAACTCATTTAAAAACAGAAGGAAATACCTGCATGACTTCAATTGCTTCGTTAAAGTTCTACAATTTTATTGTGATCTGAGCCTGGACTCGAAGGAAAATTTATTTAATGAGGATATTTGATGTGTTCGTAACGCACAAACAGAGCATCGTGAGCATCAAAACCTAAACCTTCATCAGATTCATTAGCAAACATGAACCACTTCCTCGTGAATGTTGGATATCAAATGCACATGTAACGTAACAAGGGCAGAATGCAGAACATCATTTCAATTTCATTTTAGCAAGAATCTCTCAAACACAGAACACAAAAGACTATCAGTGGCTATGCGTGGATGGAGGTCTGTAGACATGATTCTTCCCATCATGCCCTTGACATGAGACTTGCAGTGTGTACTGCGTCATAACTCAAGAACTCGGTTTAAAACTTAGGTGACGGTGTTTCGGTAGCGCTAAATGGTTGAATAATTTTTTACCAATAGCATTTTTATTACCTTTTTCCCCGCAACATGTTTGTCACTCACAGGAAGCATGGCTCTGCTTGGTTATAATAGCAACTCAACGTGCGCAATTTTTTTTGCAGAGGAAAGTACTAAAAATTTCATCAGCTTCGCATTTTAACAGCAGTCAGAAATGTTCGCGACAATGTCAGCTTATAATTCAAAGTGCCAGAAATTTGCTGTTTAAAACGAGCCCTAAAATAAGATTACGTTATTTAAACAATTATTTTTAAAAGTTGAACATCTTTCCTAGAACTGTGGAGTAATATTACTGGTTCTCAACTGGGATCACATTAACAGTTGAACGTGAAAGAACAAACAGACAATCTGAAAGGCCAGGGACTTGTATATGAAACAGACGAAAAACAAAAAAAGCAAACACAAGTAAAATATGAAAAACAGCTATAAAAATGGCACTAAAAATCATAATGCACTATCGGTGAACTGAGACTTCAATACAATAGATATATGAAGTTGGAGTGGCCTTTAATAAATGAATTACAGGTTTGATGTATAATCTTGAATTTCGAATGGAAGAAACACGTTCGCGACTAGGCCATACCTACCTCACCCGTTCTTGCTACAAAGACAACTTTATGCACAGCAGCTTCAAAGCAAGCCATCCCTTTCAGACTCTAAAAATCTACTTTACTTCTACCCGTAGAAAGTGAGATAAATTTATAGGACTAGTGACACCAGTTCTTGAGCTAAGAATAAACCGTCGAAAAACTCTTACTAATAAAATTTATTTACAAACATTGTTTCTGAGGGTGAAAAAATCCGGTCATTGAGAAACACTTAAGGATGAACAACCTCTGCGTAACTAACATGATTATCAAGCTCGAAAATTGCTTCGACAGCCCAATAATTTCTCCAAAGTAGCGTAACAGCCTATGGTGTATCACGCATTTGTGTTCATCATTCTCCGACCACGGTAACGTTTGGTTCCGCTTGCTTCTTCCCCGACTCGAAATACTTCTCAGGAAACAAAGAAAATAGATGTGTTCTCACAAGTCCAGACAAATGTCTTCCTACGACTTTTTTAACTTGAACTCCATGGCAACAGAGAAGTAGTAATTCCCTGCTGCCGTAATGAATTTTGACTGAATTTTCAAATCTGTTTTCTGGTAATCCTGACACAGTGAAATAGTACCGCATACCAAAATCACCAGGGTCTAATAGTTTATCAATGATCCTTAGTCTAAGATATGTTCAAATTCTTAAGCAATTCTACAGCAGGGAAGGGTAATTGGAAATTCTGGAAGCGCTCACCTAATAGCAAGAACAGTGATCGTGCGCAACAAATACATTCACACTTGGTACAGCCATAAACTAAATAACAAAACACGAAATTATTAGAAGCACCGTTTACATGGAAAATATAGCGTTCAAAAACTCACCTGAAATCAAGATCCTCACTAATAGTACAAATGAAGGAACAATAGGAGGCACGGATAGAAGGATCTCTCACACCACACTCTTTCACCTCAACACGCACACTGGAGGTTACCTTCTCTGCTCGCAGACCAGGCTGGACCGATTCCAGCGCCACCTGAGAGCCGACTTGGCAAATTCACCTGCTCGTACCCAACTGACGGGTATTCCATTCACTGCTTTTTTCTATTCTAAATGAATCAATGTAAGAAATTGAGCAAAACCATTACTTTGGAAATTATGACTAATCATATGATAATTAAACCTTTTAATGAAGACAAGCGCGGCCGTCATTGCCTTTTCGCTGCACTTGGGAGCACGCGCAACGTTCCATGAACGTCCGCACCAGCTCGGAATGCCCGGAATTTGATGTTCGAGCTCGCCTGTGTCTGGAGCGTCACGCCAGACTCTGACTCGCCTGTGATGGCGCAGCTGATACGCCGCCCACAGCTTTGCAAGCCTGGCAACTACGGCACACTCACAACTATTGACTTCGTTTCATTTCTGCCATTTTAGCGAGCGGTTCCAGACGCTTGCAGCTTGACCTTGTCTATAAGACGCTGGATTTGGGTTTAAAAGTTCGATAGCCCTCTACATAGATGCTAGGAGATGCAACAGCTGTGTTCAGACACGTATTGGTAATATATTTTTTGGCCTTTATTTGGTTCTAACTTTTGCAACTTTTCCCATGAATATTTTTTTTTTGCTTGCGCTGGTTTCCTTAATACTACTTCCTGATTCAAGCGCGAGTTGAAATTTTCCACCAAAATTTTCTAACGTATATCTACTTGCTTATAGTCGAAAACTTTCTGAATCAGGTTATAATATCAACCGTTTTTATAACTAAGTCTGCACGGGATTTCATTAAGCATAGACAATTTTTATCCAACACAAATGTTGGATTTTTTATCTCCACATTAATTACGAGGCACATTTTGGTGTTACCCTAGTCCTCTAAATCTGATAAAAAATAAAAATTGGACGAACCAACACATCTCCGTAAATACGTAAGCCAAATCATGCTGGATATACTTCATTTTCTTTTCTCAGTGGAATCTAAAACAGCCTTCATTGTTCTTCACGTTCTGCCTTACGTTTTTATGTTAATTAAGCTAGCAAGTTCAACAAGAAAAAATAAGCCCGTTGAAGCCTAGCTAGCTATCTTACAAGATTTCAACCAAAGGTATGCGGACTCCTACACCTCAGTTAGTTGACAGACTTGTTTTTGAACACTGTTGTAAGTTCTTTCTTTAAATCATTTCTAAATAATTCCTTTTCTTTAGTATATATTGAACGTCAATTTGTGCGTGCAATGAGTGACAAACGATCGCAGATGAAGTTTTACGTGAGAACTGTGTTCTCGGGGCTCATTCTCCAGCAATAACATCCCAGAAAATGCTTAGACTTCCTCTCGAACAAACAATGACAGGCAATTTATCGCATGACTTGCAATCGCACTGAATCTCTTTCTTTGAAGATCAGCGAATGAATCTCCAGCCTAGATATCGCTTTGTAATTTGTAAATTCATCTCCTTAAGGTTGGTTATTCATCAGGAGTCCAAGAGGAACTCGCATTCAAGCTTCTTGCAATGGATTTGTCTGCAGGAATCTGCGTGCACGGCAGAGATGAGCAGGAAGCGAAATCGACAGACTTTTGTTCCAACGATCTCTGAATCATTTTATGAAGAAAATTGAAGTCACTTTTGTTATTAATGGATGATAATCGTGAGACTGAACCGTCGTACGGTGGTCTTCAAATTTTTCCCTAATTTAGCTTTCATATGGGAATTGAATAAAATACGTTTAACTCTAGTAGTCAGGACTAGATAATGCTTTTTATACCTCAATCTACATCAAAATCCCGTTTTCGCGACCAAGATTTCTCCAGCCCTTCGTTGGAGAACAAATGGACACATAAGGACACATAAACATAGAAAAATATCGACACACCGGTGTATATCCACTTTCACTCGTCAGGATACTACTGCAGCGGCAGGCGGTGTGTGAGGATATACGTGGCCATATAACATTAGGCGGCCATTCCGCGCAGAAAAAGTGATCGGAGTGTGCTCCATTCATTAATGGGTAAATCTTAATGTGTGTAAATTTATTTAGAGTTACATTTACGTATCGTTTAACACGTTGACTCAGAAGTGGGTCACGTATGGTACACGCGATCATCTAACCTAAACTAACCTAATGTAGCCAATGCACTATCATTAATAAATACAAATTTCCGAGTTTTCTTCAAATTTGTGTTCATCAATAGAATAAGCTAGTTCTGATNTTGACGGGCGAAACACGCAGAGACGCTCGTGCTATAATAAACAGCATTATTAGTGATTTGCTCTTAAGAATTAGGTATTTTTATTCACTTTCTTATTCATCCACTATTCATCCATATAATTAAAGTAGCCAGAGTAATTTAAACCTATGCGTGAAATGCCATAAACTTACTTTTGCTTGTCACAGTTTGCCCACTGGTATATTTCATCCTGTTACATAACTTCAGAAAGTGTGCCGTACTACATACATTGATGACACACAGTTGTAACTCTGTTTAGTGAGAAGCGTCGAACACAAGCCTTTTAAGCTGTTCAGCAGGTGGGGAGCTTTTAACGTCTTACCTACCTCATTATGAAACAACAAAATAAACAAATGAAGGTATTTCACTTCACAATTGTCTCAAGCGACTTGTTTTAGGAATTATTGGCTTTTTTATAGAGAAGTAATACGTATCACCCTTTGTCATGCAAACTACGAATATTCCTTCAAGAAATTCTGAACTTAATTTCTGAAAAGCATCACGGCAATGACTAAGTAAGGTTTGAAGTAAATATGCAATGAGAAGGTTCGTGTATTACTTTGAATTTTTTTCTGGCCTACTTCCTTATCTATCATTAATGTACCAGCATTCAAAATACAGCCTTCAAAGTCTTCAAAATCCATTTAAAAAGACGACACTCTATGTAGAAAAGGTTCAAACGTCAATAAAATTAAGCCGAAGTTAGTGACAAAATAGTTACTCGTATAGAACTAGATCGACTTCTACTTCATGGGAAATTTGATCACTGTCTTCCTCTAATTTGATGGTAAAGCTACTTCAGAGTTTGTTTCACAGGTTTTTACTGAACTGGTTGGAACCCAGAACCTTTGAGCTTCTGAGGGTTGTTGGCCATGGGAACGATGAGTTGGAGTCATTCACAGAGTCTTTTTTCTTGAGATGTCCGTCTGAATCCAACGTCTTATTTACAATATGGCCCTAAGAATAAAGCAAACTCATCGAAGCGTGCGAGGCGGCGAAGCGTTCAGTGTGTGCCGAGCTGAGCTCCATCCTGCGACCGTGTTGTGGCAACCCGAGAACTTCCCCGATTCTCCCGTGCGATATTATAGATTTGGCCATTGCTCGTTTCGGTGAGACCGTCATCAGCCCCCTAACCCGGCCAGCTTGATATATTGAGCCCAGGCATTAGCCCAGTTTTTAGCCCTTGCGTTACCTTCGTCCATTTCTTTTGAACCTCTGTTTCCCATACGGAGTGTGCAATGCACCCGAGCTGAAAAAACCACCGCAACACTCCCCTACACAGATTTCTTCAGGAATGTTGGTCGGTCAGCTCAGCTATTGAAATGGGTGGATTGAACGTTGTGCAAGAATTCATTTTTTTTCATCCTGGGAGCGAAGTCGTGTTCGCTGATGAATTTTGCGCAAGTTGCTGCCGTTCAGCGGAAGTAAGCTCCATTGTTCAGTGCCGCCGCTGATGTGCAGCACCAAAATCAGTGGACCACACATGCCACAGCTAAGCGCTTGCGTATCTATTGATCTTCGATTAATAAATTCGCATGCACTTAGATCTCGTCCTCAATGAATATGTAACGTGTGTTGAAACGTTACGGATTTATTAAAGCCGCTTCGGAACACACTGCGTTCACTCAAGAGACCGGTGAGCGCACCGAACAAAGCTGAAATGAACGCTTGAGGAAGGAACTCCCGTCGACGCTCCAGCTTCTCTTTGTACTTTTTCCTGGTCTTTTTTTGTCTTTCGCCTTGCAAAACAGTTTTCAACTCAAAGGCTTCTACGCCGCCAGAACGTCGCTTAGTCATATAAAATGAATATTTTCTTCATATAATAACCAAGATAAAATTAAATACAAACAGTCATACGATAAGTACCGGAAATTAATCGAGGTTAGTAGTTCATCTGGTAAATTCAAGAAGAAGCCTTGTTTAATAAGATCGCCTGGATTCTCATCTGGATAACAGTATCGTAATGTTTTTACCCTGCTTAATTTCAAACATATTGCGAAGAAAACTTGCCTCATAATTTAGGGTCCGCGAGAGGTCTCCATGTACTAATATTTCTCTAAAATATAACTCAGTTCAAAGGAAAAATGCAGAATAGGTTGAAGTATAATATGCATTTATAGAACAAATAATCCTGTTATTTTTATCATTAGAGGAATAAAAGTTAAGCAGATGAACTAGAAATTTGTAAATAATATAAATAAATTTTTAATTAGAAACACTTTCTGTGCGTGATCAACTACGAGCTTCGAAAGCTCAAGTAAGCCTCTTTTCAAATAAGGGAACAATGATGCACTCAAACTAGTTTGATTTTTCCAGGCATTAGCAACTCATTAGGGACTCGTGATTTGCCCTGTGAAAGTTTAGCTATGATGAGAAATATGGAGGCAAGCACCTGCCTATATGGACAGTAACTGTTAAGATCAGCAACAAGCATTTTACGAAAAATGAGTTCTTACTGAACTTCACTGCATGCTGAAACTCTCTGAAAATTTACCATCATCCTAGTCAAAACTGTATCGACCTCTGTATGCAAAGCTGCGCTTCATTGTATTCTGCATCATCATCATCATTAGGCTGAAAAATTCATTTCAAAGAAATATGGTGATGCTCAAAAATGTGAAAATGAAATTAAAACCAGATGCCTGCAATATTCTTCATGCCCAATACTTATAAACAAGCTCCAGTAACTATGAAAAGTCGTTTAGTAGCAATGAAAACCACATATTTATCATACCAGGAATGTTATCAGAAATTTTTATTTATGGTGTAAGTGCCTATTCGTAAATATTATTTTTAGGGTAAGATTGTCAATATGTCGTTTTGATTTTATTTGTGGAGCTATTTCATGAATGTGACCGTATTTCTTTTGTGTGGATTTTTCAGCCCGATGATGATGTAGGATACATTGAAACGTTGCTTCTTGAATTTCGATATAGTTTTTCAACTGACTGCAAACTTTTTGAGAGTTTCAACTCGCCATAAATTGGAAAAATTTCTCAAAGTTGAGAAATTGGAAAATGGACATGTCTTTGTGGTTGTTGATCGGCTGGAGAACCATGCAGCCATCGAATTTCTCGGGCGCGATCCGTGCCAGGTTCACGGTGGTCGGCAGAATTTTTATTACGTTTGAACTTGAAAACAACGCCTCGGATGACAAGCAGCTGAGGAGCATCTTTTCGCACGGCTCTTCTCTCGTTGATAGTCTCCGTGATCAAGAAGGGTGACGTTTGTGTCCACAGCACACTAGGAACACAAATTAAAATTCAACTCACATATTTGATATTCAGGGCTAGTGGTGAATGATGTGCGAGGGCAAATACGTCGCTAAATTGACGAGAATTGCTTGTAAAATTTTCTAGCAAATTAAGCTGTCCTTCAATCTAAGCTAAGTCAGTTATGACAGGAGATTTATGTTTGCGAAAACTTCCGCTCAATATGTCTTTTTCAGTCATACACCTGTCTCTTTAAGCCTACCTCATAATGTACTTCGCCCGCTTTCACTAAAATTTCATATTGTCCCGAAATTTTTTTGTGCGATGAAAGCAGATTAAAATTTTATTTTCCTTAGAAAGAGAATAATTTTTCGGACAGCAAATAAAATAAAATTGATAATACAAGCAGCATTATACTGTAGTTTATCAATTCAAATAAAGATCAATACCAGTTCAAGTACTTCAATTTGAGCAAAACACTATAAATACAATTCGCCTTGGTTTTGCAATCAGCGATGGTGTTCTAATATTAAAACAACTTGCGTAGTTGTAACGAAGAGCTTGGAGTCTAAACGTGACCTGAATGAGGGCATCACGGGGCATCCCCAAGACGGAAACCTTCCGAATGCTTCAGCAGCTGCGCTCGTCCGAGGGATTCCTGAGGCCTGAAAACAGACGCTCGTCACTAAGGAGAACTCGGGACGAAACGAAAGATAACTGCACTAACTCTGTTTTATGGAATTTTTGTGTTGAATGGTAAATTCATCAAGTGAAAAAGATTTGTATCAAGCGACCATCCTCGTGATCGATGTATTTCAAACCCCTCGTAGTTTTCCTCAGTTTTATTTATGATATCACTCATACTCACATGCCGAAAGGTCAACGAAAGGAAATATTTCAAAAGCAGGAACGAATGATAATTCGACCATATCCAAGTAAAAAATATCACTTATGTAAACCTTAATTTTCTTAAAAAGCTTTAACATATGGCAAACGCTGCTGCCTACGTTGGTGCAAAGAAACGACATATCCCACAATAAACTAATATTTTCTATAAGGTGTACCTCATTATCTTTCACGTGTTTTACAACACATTCAAACTTTCTCGAGTAAAAAACATTAGCAGTTACTGAAGTTCTTCGCGCTTGTGAGGCTAATGGCAATATATTTGAAGAAATCTCAACCATTGTTAAAGTACAGACATTCAAAATAATATTATAGCTTTCTATTGTAAGCACTTTGACTCATGTAGGTTGGAATGCCTGTGTTAGATTTATTTTCCTATCAGTTACTAAAATAGGGCTCTTTAATTTCTGACACATGAACTTGTACTGTCTTCTGAAGGTCAATATCAGATTTTAGCTACCAGAATTTTATTGCTCATTTGCGTATTGGACAGTATTGGAAGACACGCAAATACGAGTATCAAATGCTAACTTTGCTCTATATTCTGGAGTAATGTTGGAAGTACAGGGACTGTACAGTCCCTTAGAGAGCAAAGTTAGCATATGATGCCTATATTTGGGTGTCTTCCGACATTTTTTTCAGACATTGAAGCATCGTGTGAAGGGCCCTTTTTACAGTTGTGACGGTGCAGTTTTCAGAGGGCGTAGGCTGGTCGAGGGTGTGGGTCTAACGCTGTGCATCGCCGTTTTAAAATAAAACGACCGAAACAGTATCGTCTTCCTTTGTCAAAGTTTACCAGTCATTTCAGAATTCGGTCATATTGGAGAAAAAAAATTCTGTTCTCTTATCTTGTATCTTGCCATTCGAGTAGGATTGAAAAAAATGCCTCGAAGACTTAGTTGAGAAGCCCCAGTGTTCTTTAAGTAGGTTTTTTCACCGGTTTACAAAACTAAGCGAAAAGTGTCTGAAAAGTGGATGTTAATTCTGTTTGTACAACATTTCATGTTGCTTTTACATTTCAATATATCAGTGTCAACATATATGAAGTACGATTTCTAGGAGACTTTGTTGAAGATATAAATCATGCGCATTAATTCAAGAAGACTCTCCCTGAACTTCAGAGAGTGACTCGAGCTACATGGTCCACACGTTACATTTGATCACAAGGCAGTGCCATCCCCTTCCACGTGATTTCTTCTCATAAAGAAATTAGATGGCTATTCATCAATTCAATTAGGGTGGTGGATTTAATTCACGAGCTTCTCAATTGATGAACGATGAATGTTTACGAAGACGTCGGTAGAGATGAAAAGCTTCGCAGGAGTACAGAAGTGGCAATTTAAATACCGCAGCGACCGTTTACCCACGCACGAACCCAGCACAGGATGCGCGTACACGACTGCGCGTGGGAAATCAGGTGCGGTGCGAGTGCTCGTCACGCTATTGAAAATTCCTCCCACTTGACAGTCCTCATTGAAGAAGCTCGTTACCGTAAAGCATAAATTTGGACTGATCCAAACAGAATTTTAAAGATTTCGTTCTATATTTGGAAAAAAGCTCCGCATTCTGAGAGACTTTAAAACGAATGTGCTTAGACTTCAGTTCGTGAACACAGGTTCAGGTTGTCTAGGAACGAAAGAAAGACAAGCATGCGTCGGACTCCCCGTAATGACTGCGGATCACGATCAGGCAACGTAAGAAAACGAAATTAAAACGGCAGAAAACCAAGCTGCAGCCACACAAGGTATCTGCGCGTACACGGTGAAATGTTTTACTCACTTTAGCCTTGATGAAGTCCAGTATCAAGATGTATCTCGGAATCACTTCTGTCCTAAAGTTATCAAAACAGTTCATTTTTTGAATGCCTTCGAAATTTTAATGAATTAATGTTAAGGGTTCTGGCACAAACAGAACTAAACCGACATACATTGTTCATGATGAAAACCTACGTATGAATTTTTATATGAAAAAGTTTTCATATTTTCCAATTGATAAAATATTTACTAACAGTGTTTGCATTACAATTACGCTCATTTTTAATGCTCTCCGATTGACCCATTAACCCAATTCCAATGATAATCATTAGCGCAAATTAAGTTCAAAAATTCACCACTGAATGAAACGTTGAGCAATCGTTTCCGCTACAATCATGTAGGTATTTTTGGAGGGTTTTTTCTGAAAGGGCCCTTCACTCTATCAGTCAATATCTGAAGACAGAAGCATAAGACGCCCAAATATGGGCATCGAATTCTTACTTGCCGTAACTTCCAACATGACTCCAGATTAGAAAGCAAAGTCAGAATTTGATGCCGATATTTGGCTGTGTTTCTACACTGTCTTCAGACATTGACAGATCGTGTGAAGAGTACTTGAGACCTGCCTATGATTTGTACTTATTTAAATTGTTTTTTTTAGGCCGTGCATGTTAATGTTATAATTTATAAGAGAATTGCTTGAAATATGTTGCAGTTTGGAAAAATTCAACGTGAAAAAAATATGCCAAAGCACAAGTTGGCTTCTCACAACAACATTTCAGTGTTGTGTGAAATTGACTTACATATCATACGAAATACACTTTCATGTCGTTAAATAGTACGCAAAGCCTGCAATGAGTACGACATGGCCTGCTAGGAAGACTCGTTCGATTTAAGTCAAAATATTTTCCCTAAAAGTTTGAGGTGAGCTTCCGTTTGATTTAGTATTTTTGAGCAGCTCTGACTCGCAACTCTCGAACCTAACAAGAATAGCAAACTAACTGGAGAATTCAAAGCTCCGCAGGTAAAAGACATCCAGACACGGGAAGACACAGGTCCTCTGTTCTTGAAGAAAACAATGGCGTCTGGCCCAGCGCACTCTAATGGATGGCAAAGGACGAAGAAAGGCCTCAGACTCCCTAATTTTCAACTTAGGTTCGCTAGTCGACAGGTGGAACGCATTGTAAATGATGGTCGCACTAGACATTCTCACTTCAGTTCAGGGAACATAAAAGACACTTTTCTGCGTAGGAAATGGACACTTTATGTGCTCAAGAATTCGAACCTGAAGCTGTTAGAAAATAAGTGTTCAAATTATTTGAATTTTGCTATCGTCTCGTCTAAATGGTCGATGATTATACGAATATTTGAAATGAGGTCACCGTTGTGCACAATTTCTTCTAAGTCAGGTGCGAAGCAACAGAGGAACGATACAACCACTTCTATACCTAGATTGTTTTTTATCGTTTTTTGTCTTGACATGTTTGTATTTTTCACGACTCCACAATCTTCATGGTTTAATTAGTTGTTCACAGTTCCGTAAGGATCGTGATCATTTCTGTTATGAACCCAATTCCGAGCGAATAGGCGATTGGGTCCAATTGCGAGTTCAATTTCGATTAAAAGAGATTTTTGGATACTAATACATGTGTATTTACTGTACATACAATAATATGTTGAGCAGTACCTCAAGAATATTTTGTTCAATAAGATGCACTTAGTCTCCTAATCTATTCCTTTGCAATCATTGTGCACTTGAAAGACAAATGTCCTTTTAGTACG